>CM044015.1:51834311-52079307 GCA_024085815.1 Flaveria linearis | reverse complement strand
CCCAAACACCTCGCCAGGTTACACCTGGTCCCGTAATCACAACAGTATAAGTAAAATAAGTCGGGAATGGTACACCACTTCCCGCTCTTGCCACGTCCCGTGATGGACGTGGCGATATCCGATGCAGAACGGATGAGAGGATCTCGATGCCGGTGACCCTGCGCCTAGTCCTCTGAAACGGACCTCGGCAATATCAGGCCACCACTCTCTCAACTGTGCCATCCTCCATCTCAGAATACCCTCAGTGAAAGAGGGGTAACAGTCTCCGGCTCATATAAGCCCAGAGACAACTGCAAACTGCTCAATGGACATCGATGTGCATGTCCACAAAGCGTAAAAGATATCTCCGATCGCTCATCGTCCTCCACCATCTCATCTGGACGAATATATGTAAATGTGGATAAAACTCCACTACCAGCTCACGGTGGGACGGTAAGAATGCGATCTCAAAAAGACGTCTCCACGGCGTATCGTCTCCGATAATAGCAGCAAGACGATCGCGCTCTCCCACTCAGCCATCACCTCCCAATCTACGGCCTTTTGATGACCGATCTTCATCCGAATAAATTTTGAGCACTTAGCGTGCTCAACGGAACCGGCATCAAACTGCAGCCAAGGATGCTCGGCAATATGGTCAACAACGTCAGCCTCAATCTCAGAATCGGAAGACATATCTGCACAGGTGAACAAATAGGTCAAAAACAACGTATACGTATATCTATATATATATACACATATACATATATATATGTATATGTATACGTATACGTATCCGTATACGTATACGTATACGTATACGTATACTTATACGTATACGTATACGTATACGTATACGTATACGTATACGTATACGTATACGTTACGTATACGTATACGTATACGTATACGTATAGTATATGTATACACATATACATATACATGTTATATGTATATATTTACATATAATATATGTATATGTATATGTGTATATACATATATATGTATATGTATATGTATGTGTATATGTATAGGTATATGTATATGTATATGTATAGGTATATGTATATGTGTATGTATATGTATATGTATATGTATATGTATATGTAATGTATATGTTATGTATAGTATATGCGTATATACATATATATGTATTTGTATATATTATTTACCCTATACGCCGCGTATAAGGCTATATCCGCCGGTATAGGGTACAGCGTATGGGTCACAGGGCAACGTATAGGCGAACCGACCCTAACGCCGCGTATGGACTATACGCGGCGTATAGGGGACCCACGTATGGCCCCCAAGTCGCGTATTGCAATACCCTATACGCCGCGTATATATCTATACGCCGCGTATAGGGTACACACCAATGTGTCTTCGTCCCCAACCAAAGAACTATACGCTGCGTATAGCCCTATACGCGGGGCTGTACCGGCGTATAGTTCTTTATTCCAGTTTTTAAATCACGCATTTTGGGGCATAAAACACTACTTTAATGTTTAAATCAATGAACGATTAACATAATAAGATGGATGAACAATAATACGTACCTGGATGTTGAAAAGCCGAAGATCAATACGTGTAGTATAGTGCTATACGAGAGTGTTTTTTTTGAAGTGTGTGTAAAAAATAGAAAATTTGAAAGATATAGTAAGCCGAGGATCTATACGCCGCGTATGGGCCCATACGCGGTCGTATAGCTTATATTCTTTTAAATCGACACCGACCTATACGTGGCGTATGGACCTATACGCCCCGTATAGGTGAAGTGATGTGACGTCGGTTGTCAGTCATTAATGTCGCATTAATGGTCGTACCCTATACCCGGGTATGGCCGCGTATGGACCCATACGCGGCGTATAGGGGTGTCGATTTAAAAAAGTGGGTGTCTATTTATTAGTACCCATATTTTTTAACAAAAATGTTGTAACAAAAACCAATGATTTTTGGTAGCGAAAGAAAGTAACAATTCCAGTTTGTTGTAAAGGAACCGGATTCTATTATAAGAAAGCTAATAGAACCTGTTAGAAGTAGTACGTGGAGAGGTGAAGGTGGTTATATTTTATTAAGTTAGTTGGTTTCTCGAACATGGTTATATTAGTTTTCCCACTTTTATTACAATCCGGGTTAGTTTACACGGTTAGGTTTTCTATATATCTACAATGTATGAAACAACACTAGAATGCCATTGATGTATACTGACATGAAAACCATGTGGGCATCGAAGTAAACGACGCGTAATGAAGGAGAGTTGATCATGCGGCTGCCCGTGCTGCTGCAGTGGATCGACAATGCCGAGCTGCTGAACTGGTGCCGGCTGCCAGATCTCCCCGGGTCGAAGAGAGAATCGTATGCCAACCGGAAACTGGCGTATAATACGCATGCCGAATAGCGTACGACGATCTAATCTCACGGCTCGATCGGCGGAGACACGTCACCAAGATGCCGAGGAAGATAACCTAAGATCGGGCAATCAACGTGATGTACGCGCCGCCGTACACCGCTCCTCGCTCCTGCCGATGATAATACGAAGCAAAATACTCCGCCAAACACCTCGCCAGGTTACACCTGGTCCCCGTAATCAAACAGTATAAGTAAAATAAGTCGGGAATGGTACACCACTCCCGACTCTTGCCACGTCCCGTGATGGACGTGGCGATCATCCGATGCAGATAACGGATGAGAGGATCTCGAATGCCGGTGACCCTGCCCTTAGTCCTCTGAAACGGACCTCCGGCAATCTCAGGCCACCACTCTCTCAATGTGCCCTCCTCCATCTCAGTAATACCCTCAGTGAACAGAGGGGTAACAGTCTCCGGCTCATAATAAAGCCCAGAGACAACTGCAAACTGCTCAATGGACATCTGATGTGCATGTCCACAAAGCGTAAAGATATCTCCGATCGCTCATCGTCCTCCACCATCTCATCTGGACGAATATATGTAAATGTGGATAAAAACTCCACTACCAGCTCACGTGGGACGGTAAGAATGCGATCTCAAAAAGACGTCTCCACGGCGTATCGTCTCCGATAATAGCAGCAAGACGACGCGCTCTCCCAACTCAGCCATCACCTCCCAATCTACGGCCTTTGATGACCGATCTTCATCCGAATAAATTTTGAGCACTTAGCGTGCTCAACGGAACCGGCATCAACTGCAGCCAAGGATGCTCGGCAATATGGTCAACAACGTCAGCCTCAATCTCAGAATCGGAAGACATATCTGCACAGGTGAACAAATAGGTCAAAAACAACGTATACGTATCTATATATATATACACATATACATATATATATGTATATGTATACGTATACGTATACGTATACGTATACGTATACGTATACGTATACGTATACGTATACTTATACGTATACGTATACGTATACGTATACGTATACGTATACGTATACGTATACGTATACGTATACGTATACGTATGTATACACATATACATATCATGTTATATGTATATATGTACATATACATATATGTATATGTATATGTGTATATACATATTATGTATATGTATATGTATATGTATATGTATATGTATATGTATATGTATAGGTATATGTATATGTATATGTATAGGTATATGTATATGTGTATGTATATGTATATGTATATGTATATGTATATGTATATGTATATGTATATGTATATGTATATGCGTATATACATATATATGTATTTGTATATATATATTTACCCTATACGCCGCGTATAAGGCTATACGCCGCGTATAGGGTAGCAGCGTATGGTCACAGGGCAACGTATAGGTCGAACCGACCCTATACGCCGCGTATAGGACTATACGCGGCGTATAGGGGACCCACGTATGGCCCCCAAGTCGCGTATTGCAATACCCTATACGCCGCGTATATATCTATACGCCGCGTATAGGGTACACACCAATGTGTCTTCGTCCCTAACCAAAGAACTATACGCTGCGTATAGCCCTATACGCGGGGCTGTACCGGCGTATAGTTCTTTATTCCAGTTTTTAAATCACGCATTTTGGGGCATAAAACACTACTTTAATGTTTAAATCAATGAACGATTAACATAATAATGATGTATGAACAATAATACGTACCTGGATGTTGAAAAGCCGAAGATCAATACGTGTAGTATAGTGCTATACGAGAGTGTTTTTTTTGAAGTGTGTGTAAAAAATAGAAAATTTGAAAGATATAGTAAGCCGAGGATCTATACGCCGCGTATGGGCCCATACGCGGCGTATAGCTTATATTCTTTTTAAATCGACACCGACCTATACGTGGCGTATGGACCTATACGCCCCGTATAGGTGAAGTGATGTGACGTCGGTTGTCAGTCATTAATGTCGCATTAATGGTCGTACCCTATACGCCGGGTATGGGCCGCGTATGGACCCATACGCGGCGTATAGGGGGGTGTCGATTTAAAAAAGTGGGTGTCTATTTATTAGTACCCATATTTTTTAACAAAAATGTTGTAACAAAAACCAATGATTTTTGGTAGCGAAAGAAAGTAACAATTCCAGTTTGTTGTAAAGGAACCGGATTCTATTATAAGAAAGCTAATAGAACCTGGTTAGAAGTAGTACGTGGAGAGGTGAAGGTGGTTATATTTTATTAAGTATAGTTGGTTTCTCGAACATGGTTATATTAGTTTTCCCACTTTTATTACAATCCGGGTTAGTTTACACGGTTAGGTTTTCTATATATCTACAATGTATGAAACAACACTAGAATGCCATTGATGTATACTGACATGAAAACCATGTGGGCATCGAAGTAAACGACGCGTAAATGAAGGAGAGTTTCCAACAACGAGCTATGGTTTTTTACACGATAATGTTTTTCTAGTGTGTGACAATTGTTAGGCTACAATACAAATAGAGGGAAGACGTATAATATATGTGAAAATGACACCTCTGTTGTGGTTGGAAAATTTTAAAAAATGGTGTTGATGTGACATAAAAAATGCTTCTAAAATGTCACCCATGCCACTTTAAGAAAATGCGTATACTCGTAATATTGAGTACTAACTTTTACTGATACAATTAGATGAAAGAAATTGTTGAAAATCTAAATATTGTGTTCCACAAAAGGTTACAACTAACTCCTAAAATTTTTTGAAAAGGTTCTATATATCTTTCAAGATATTTCATAATGAAAACACTTGCAAGTCCGATACAACCTTAATTTTACGTGTATCGGAAAAACACTGTCTATGAAAGCTTGATAGGACTATCGTTGAACCTTGTGGAAAGATGATAGTGATGCTCCGAAGGGAATTGTTGAAGGAGAACACAATCAGTATGTTAGCAATAGTTTTTACATGATGGACCTTTCGAGCGGGTTAGACTCCATAGGGGGCATGCATGCATGCTCGTAAGTCGTAACCGCTGATCGTGGGCTTCAAGGGTTGGGCCTGGCTGGGCTCTTCTTAACACACATGGGCCTCTGATTTGGCATTGGGCTGGCCGATTGGGCTATGGACTTTTGTGTCGTATCGTTATAGTATTCTACAATGTTGGACTTTGGAGATTGAGAAGACAAAAGTTTATTAATGCTTGCATGCTTTGATACTTTTGTATAAAACCAAGCATTTGTAGAAAGCAAGATTCTTCCACATTGAAAGCAGGTGCTCGAATGGCAAACACATAAATAGATCATAACTAATTGCTTTCAGACGTCTTTGATTTTGATTATTTTAAAATAAAGTGAACTCGAAAAACCCTTAATTGAAAAAAAATGAAGATGTGAACTGAATAACTTGAAACTAAAACCCTAGATATCACTAGAACGAAACAACGATTTATGAATAAAAATTATATAAAGAAAAGTAGTCGTTAAGGGTCACCACAAACCCTATAACCGACATCGCTTGAACACAAGTGGTGAGTTGACGCAAATAGTCCTTACTCCAACAAGTTGCAGGACCATCGATCTCATCGATCAAACTATCACCTAGGGATATGAGCAGCACCACAAACCACATCTTGTACTCTGGATCTTAACCACAATGGTGGGCCCGTGATTATAGACAGTGCTGGTGATGGACCAGGGGTAGCCGGTTGTCCCCCGTCTCTTTCTCTTGTCATTAGCTCTTTCTCGATTACTCTCCTTGTGGTTTGAAACATTGTTGAAACGTGGGCGGTGGGATTATATGATACTTGGGTTCAAACGTGGCTTCAAATGTGCATTGAAACTATTGGCCCCAAGCCCCCAACTATGAACAGTAAGCTTGTAGCTTATCATCAATTTTAAGATGTTCACTGTTGCTAGTTTGTTAGCATTATTAGTTTGTTAGCTCATGGTCATCTTTATTATAATCTCTACATATAAAGAGATCTTGATGAGTTACAACACAAAATAAAATAAAATAAAATAAATGAGTGTAGTTACAATCTCCCTTTGAATTCTATCACGAGTTATTTTACAAAACAACGAAGGGACAATTCATGAAACATTGGAAAGCACTTAAATAGGAAATAATACACACTGAAATTAACATTACAAGTACACCAGTAATCTTTATTGTAGAAGGGCCAGAAGAAAACTAAACTATAAGGGCATGAGGACTGCAAACCTTGAATAGAAACATAAGTAGTTTTTACCTTCGAAACCAATACACACCACTGTTCTCTGCACCTTCATCTGGTTCGACGAAAATACATTCCTTCGTTTCTCTCCAAAAAGCCTTTAGGATTGGCGTATCATAGTATTTGTAGTAGTGACCTAAAATGGGTTTGATAGCTTTGGTGGCCTCTACTAGATGATAATGTGGAATATTTGGGATCAAATGATGCACCACATGAGCACAAGTTATGTCATGAAAAATAGAGTTAAAGATTCCATAATCTCTATCAACAGTGGATAAAGCACCTCTTATCCAATCCCATCCTCTCGAATCGAATTGAGGGAGTGAAGGATGAGTATGATGCAGAAAAGTGAAAACAATGAAACACGCGTTCATAACCAAAACAGGCGCTCCATAGATGCAAAATAACCATGTTGCACTTGTGGATGCTGCAGCCTTATAAAGTGCATACAATGCTACAAGCACTCCAGCATCAGAGAGCCAAATTTGTTTGTGCTCACTATCGTTAAAGATAGGACTCCATGGGTAAAAGTGACTTACAAACCCATCATATTTCCTGCTATGAGCAATGAAGGCAAACTACAAGGGGAAGCTGAGAAGTAACCTAACAACAATCATAAACATGTTGCCTAGTGGATTGTTTAGAACTTCGGAATACAACGTATCGGCCTTTCTTTTGGGGACCCAAACTTGATCACACTCTATTGAATTGTTGTGAGCATGGTGAATATGGTGACTATATTTGAAAGAGAAGTATGGAGTGAAGAGTGAAGAGTGGAGGACAAGACCAATTGCATCATCAAGCCATTCGTAATCGCTAAAGCTATTATGGCCCAAATCATGACAAAGGACCCATAAACCCTGAAAAAAACTACCTTGCCAAAACCAGTAAATCGGCCAAGCTATGTAAGTGAGGGGTTTAGGGAGAAGAGGAATGTAATTTGACGCGAGATAGTATAAAATGTAGCATATCATGATGTCACGTTGAAGATAGTAGGATGAGGTTGTAAGAGATCGCTTAAAGCAATGTGGTGGTATTGCTTTCCTGAGATCACTAATCCCGAATGAAGTTTTTTCTGTGGGTACGCGCTTTAGAACATTTTGGTCCATTGTAGCATCATTCATTCGTCCCCCGGCTTCCATCCTTATCGTCTATAAAGCAAAGAACCTGTAAAAGAATGTTCAATCAGCCTACATTCAAACAAACATGAGAGGGATGCATGTATATAGTTTGGTTGTCAAGGGACCTTATTAGACACCTCAAAGAGAAGTAATCAATCAGCTTTGGTGCTAGTGCCATTATATTGCTATGTGCTAACCCTTTTATAGTGAGTTTTGCATCAACGAAATGTCACAAAAAGATTAATTTATTATGCATGTGATGGTACACATTGAACATTAGTTTAATGTTAAACGCCCATTTTTAGTATGTTTGGGAGCTTAATTCCAAAACTTCGAGACAAAAAAGGTGATTAAAAGATCAATCCATTATGCCTTTTATGGAACGTGTTGTCATAATAATTATTTTTTTGTACCTTACTACCTTTTCATCAGATACCTCTTAGCTTTATTGTTGTATTTTCATTAGATTGCTAAGTGCTAACCATTTTATTAGGGTCCTAATATAGAGACACCCATGTAGATAAATCGACACCCGCCTATACACAGCGTATGGGTCCATACGCAACGTATAGGTATCCACAATTAATGCCTGGCATTCTATGTTGCATCAGTTGTTGTTGTGGTGCTTATATGCGTCGTATAGCAACATAAACTGCGTATAGCCTTTTCAGATGACAAAATTAGACTAAGTCAAATCAATCATTCAGCAATGCTATACGCGTCGTATGGCCCCATACGCAGTGTATAGCTCTGTGGCGTATAGGTTAAGGGTGTAGGTCCACCGACACCTATACGCTGCGTATGAGGCCATACACAACGTATAGGTGTCGGTGGACCCACACCCTTAACCTATATGCCACAAGGCTATACATGGCGTATGGAACAATACGGTGCGTATAGCCTGCTTTATTAACCTCGAAGCGTTTGATTTCGAATTATTTGACGACGAAGCAAGATTCCTTTCGTTAATATATAAAGGGAGTGAATATCAAACACATTCGCTTATCTTCAAAATTCATTCGTTTTCTCCGTAAGTAACGTCTGATACTTTCGGTTTCATGAAAATCTCAACTTCCCGATGCATGAAATCTCAAATGTAATCGTTCATGATGGATAGTAATCATATGTTTAATCTTCTCAAAACATATTATCGTAAAAAAATAGTGTTATGTGGTTAAACATTTTCCTCTGGCACATAATTTACTCGGTAAACATTTTACTCTTATTTCACTAAGTATTTACATACATATATACATATATCTGAATTGATACTTAAGAATCGTTTCAACTGACTCGGGTTCCATTGATGCTAGTCGGTTACGGTTAACTTGAATACTTTTCAAGATTTTTTTATAATAACCGACTAGTATCATAGAATCCGAGTTATTTGAAATGATTATTAAGTACTCTAGACATTTATGTGCACGTAAATATGTATATAAATAAAATGAGAGTTACAATTTACCTGAAAAATTGTTTTGGAGATATAGTTGAACCACATAACCTTCTTTTCTATCAAAAAGACCACACGTGCCGTATAGTACCATACACTTCCTATAAGGTTGCCACGTACAAACTGCTTTTATAGTACATCTGAGACCTAGACGCTACGTATAGACCCATACGCTACGTATAGGTGTCAAACGTACTATAAAAGAAGTTTGTACGTAGTACGAATATACGCTACGTATAGCACCATAAGTGGCATACATGGCAAGTCTATATGTGGAGTATGGGCCCATACGTCGCGTATAGGTGTTAGACAAACAACCTATATATGACGTATGGGTCCATACACCACATGTAGGTCCTATACGAGAGTTTGCTTTCAATCAAATTTGATGGGACACAAGATTCATTTTCATATATATAAACGCATTCGGTCTTTTAAACTTGTGAAAATCTCAAACGTTTGTTTCTCTCAAAATATCATACGTTTTCATTCGTTCGCTATGTCGTTTTGGGATGGTAACTATTTTCTTGGTGAATATTCATCCGAATATTCAAACGTTTCGTACGTGACAGATAGCAATCAAGATGATTCGTACGTTCAATATTCTCACGAGACACGACTGCCAGATTTAAACCAATCATATGTTCCCGACATGGTTGCAAAACTCGCTAGGCGCTACCAGGTCAGTCGATTGGGGAGTTGTGAGTACTAGGCCTAGGCAGAGAGTACTAGGCCTAGGCAGAGAGTACTTGGACGTAATAAATTATAAAGAAATTAGTTTTTCAAAAATTATAAATATGTTAAATATCATAACCTTACTAATATTTATAAAAAATACATGAATATCAATATAAATAAAAAATACGTGATCATTGATGTGCTCCAAATTATACATATAAAATACATCATTTGCACATCAATTATCTCAGAAACTCTTACTGAAAATGATGATTTGGTACTTAAATCGTTCATATTGTGTTTTCAGGCTTGGAAAAGACCAAGATGTACAAAAGAAGCTTAAAAAGGAAGAAATTGATGAAAAACAAGCTTCGGAATTCAAGCATGGGGCCGTGCCTCATGAGGCACGCCCCCATGCCCAGCCTGAAACACACCCCCGTGCTATATTCAACACACCCCCGTGTTTGTCAGTCCGACAGGATAAAAAGTACGGTTCCCCGACCCGAGGCACGGGTGCGTGCCCCAGGAGGCACGGGTGCGTGCCCCAGGAGGCACGGGGCCGTGCCCCACCACAAACACGGGGCCGTGCCCCATTGAACACGGGGTCGTGCCCGACAACATCTAAGCGTACGAGCCAACCAAATTTTACGTACATTGTACTATCACGGGGCCGTGCCTTTTAGGCACGAGGCCATGCTTAAACACTCCAGAAAACCTATAAATAGGACTTTATTTGTAACTTTGAGAGTAGCTTTTAGGAGGTGAAGTGCTGGTGTTCTCTCTCGGGAACCCAGCCTTTGGAAGTCCTTAGAAGGTTTGGATGTCCATTCAACACTTAGAAGAAGCTCGGGATCCGTTAATATCATCCATAGTGAATCACTGGTTTGACTGTTCTAATTTATCGATGATTTCATTACTATCTTCTATCTTTGTTGTTATGTTCAAACTCATTATGAGCTAAACTTCATTTGCTATCCTAATTTAGTAAAACTTTATGTAATTTGTGATGAACTAATGGTGTGATATATATTGTGTTAATGTTATGGTGGTTTTGGGAAAACTTTCGATGGATAGCACCTACATTTAAATGGGAAGTTATAAACTTATGATTTGTAATTGTGATTGTCATACACAGTTGAAAAACGTATGATCAACTTTTATTCACGAAACCAGTCTTCATAATAAATCCATGGCTAATTAACTAGAGATGGTTATTAGAAATCATACCAGCTTAACTTTCTGATCATTTACGGGTTCCCTTTTAATAGTATGAGAAATCTACAGTAATTGTTATTGTTTTCTAAAATTAATGGTATGTTAGAAAGAAACTTGATCAACTCCCTTATTACATTAAGTTATGTTTTCAGAAATTATATGTCGAAAAGGTCATAAAGATTTACCTACATTGCTAGGGCCTTAACCTAAGCAGTAAATCTCAACCTGACGTGGTCCTAGTCACTACGGAGTGGATAGACGAGAAATCATGTCAGCTCACATTTATAAACATTAATATAATTACTTTAATCAATATCTTTAATCACAATACCAATTCATCACAGTTACATAAGTGTAATCTAAATTAGGACAACAGCTTTACTTCACTGAAAGAATCACCAAAAGTCTCAATCTATCTTTATCTATGTTTATTTATTGTTATTGTGTTTAACTTATTATTTTCTAAGTCAAAATTTATAGTCAATTATGAGGGTTGTTGAGTAGGCTTAGTGTGTCCACGGATTGATACTCGGTTCTTACCAACACTATATTACCTCACGACAGGTACACTTGTCTATTGTGTGTATAGTTTAGTATTAGTAATAACCAATTAAAACTGAATCTGTGCGAAAAACATTTATCAAAATATATATACTATCCACACGCATCATTCACATACAAAAATATTTTAAAACATAGTATCAATTATTTAGTATTATAGGTGTAGTAATAATTTGATTATCATCTTACAATGTATATTAATGAAAAACAGTAAAAATCCAATAAAGTTCCTTAAAAAAAGAGCGAAAATCGGTGAAAATCAGTGAAAATCCGAGTTAGCCGAGTTGGGCCAAGTTGGCCGAGTTTGACCGACTTGTACCGAGTTGGACCGATTCCAAGTAATGTTAACCGAGTTGATGAAAAGCGCCTCGGCACCTTGCCGAGTACCGAGTACTTGTCGAGTACTTGGTAGCGTAGACCGAGTTTTACAACACTGTTTCCGATGATGAACCATTTTCTAATCTACAACAAAATTAACAAGAATTCGAATTTTTCCGTGAATCCAGTTACGAACTGTTATAAAGTAGTATAAACTTTCTTTCGAGTGATGAAAATCAGAACACGAAAGTAGAATTTGAAACGTCACAAGAATTTTTATCACTCGATTAGAGTCTGTTCGGCTGTCAGTAGGGGACATGATAATAGTTACGTTATTGTTACACGAAAATCAAAGAAAAAGGAGATCAGGTCGTAAAGGTATGGCTTATCTATGATCGTGGTAGTAAACACAAGAGTATAGCAACAGTTAGACGATATGGTAGTAAAAAAATCGAATGTCCTTTTAAACTAGTAGGGATATACAACAATAAACGTCGTTCGTGGAAATTAAAGGTGATGAATGACGAACATAACCACGATCCCGCTCAACATATGAAGGAGCACCCGTTTGTAAGAAGGCTTTCTCAAAATGAATACAACCTGGTGGAGCATCTGACTGATCAGAACATGGAGCCTTGTAATATATTATCATCTTTAAAAAAGCAAAACCCTAACAACACAGCTGTAACTAGAGACATATACAATGCTCAACGAAAGATAAGAAATAAAAAAACAGTCGGTGAAACATCAATGCAAGTTTTAAAACTTTTGTCTCATATAAAGGGTACATTTATTACATCCGAGAAGATCCCGCTACAAATACCATAGAAGTGATATTTTTTGTCATCCAAAATCATACGACACTTGGCGTGCATTCTTGCACGTGATGATAATAGGGCTACATACAAAACAAACATGCACAAGCTTCCACTTGTTCAGATTGTTAGTGTGAACTCGACACACAAGACATTTTGTGTTGCTCATGCGTTTATTAGCAAAGAACACGAAGATAAATTTGAATGGGTGCTTAACAGTTGAAGCAAAGCGAGGAAGTAAGTTTTTCTTACATACATACATACATAGAATACTGTTATATGTAAATAAACACTTTTGTTTTATTATATATAAAAATTGACTAGAGAGTTATAAAAAAATGTTTGTATCAACCTGGACTAACTCAAACCATAATTTTGGCCGGCATACAAATTTAGAAAGATATCTTAAATCAGCAAACAATCACTGGATAGACTTGTGAAGTTTGTAGATCAATTGGTAAATGTGCAAGAGGTAAATTTAAAAGAAAGTTAAAAGACAAGCAAATGTAAAACCATGAATCATTACAAACACCGCGTATAGCCTCCGGCCGACATCGAAGTGACATATCGTATGACAGATGGATGTCAGAGAAGTTTTTTGGCCTATGCGCGAGTATGAACCCATACGTTACGTATAAGGTAGGGGGTGTTGATTTAAAATGTTATGATGTCCTACTATCACTCCTTTTTATTAGTACGACATTAATGAAAGTTCACTAAAAGATTAATGCATTGTGTATGTGATGGTACACATTGAACATTAGTTTAATATTAAACTCATTTTCGTATGCTTGGGAGCTTAATTTCAAAACTTCGTTTCCGTAAAAGTGATTAAAAAATGAATTTATTATGCCATTTATGGCGCACATTGTCATAATTAATGTAGTAAGAAAAGTAAAAGAAAACTGAAAGACAAATCCATTATGCATGCATGTCATGGCATAATTTTCATAATTAATTTATTTGTTACGCTTAGCTAATGGTCTGAATGTGTGCAGGAAAGACAAATCCATTATGCATGCATGTCATGGCTTTATTTTATATGAATATGAGTGTTGAACATGTGTACTTTGAATGTGTTAATGTGTGCAGGTACTAGAAGATAAAAGTACATATTTTGGGAATTTTACGGAAGTATTAGAGCAAGTGGAAGGACCGGATGTGCAATCACACGAAAGATGGAGTAAAATCAAGTTAATCAGGCACCACCGTATCAATCATCGTATCCACCGCCGTATCATACTCTGACCACCGTATCAGTCACCGTATCCACCGCCGTATCATACGCTGGTCACGATATCAGCCAGCGTATCTTGAACAAAATCCAGTGAAAAAGCTCCGTAAACTTCACAACCGGAGTATGATACGCCGGGGTCACCGTATCATACGCTGATCACCTTAACAACCTCCGGATTTTGAGGACTTTCTTCCCTATTTGAACTCAATCATTAGGGTTTCGAAAGGGACTTCTCTCATATGAATTTTAGAGGTTTTTAAGGCGTTTTTAGCGTTCTTTTCACCACGGTTTCACCCGAATCAAGCATTAACAAACATCCAATCAAGCATTGAAGATACAAGCATGTCAATGAGCGACTAATTTGTTCGTAATCACTTTCGGGAGGAGAGTTCTTGTAAGTGAAGCACTAGGTTTAGTTTGGATTGATGTTTTAGGTTATGTTCTCTTGACACAAGAATATAATTATACGTTTGTTTAAAGTTAAAAGACTTGTTTATGTTTAAGTATTTGTGTGCTTTCATTCGCATTCGATTTTCTTGCATCGTGAGCAGTTTGTCATGTATGTGAATTCTTTGCATAAACGAGTTGGTAATTGTGTGAATGAACGAGTCTTAAAAGTTTGTTTCATAATTATCACTTTAGTAAAATGATTTTGCAAAGTCATGTCTATGTGATTCCTAATTAATTCTTATGAAACAAAGTGTGAATCTTTGAACTTGAATCTTGAAAGTGGTTGTCTTTTTCTCATAAGTTTCAAAACCAATTATCAAGTTTGTTGCTTTCTTAATTATTTTCATTTAATTTACCTTTCCACTTAAATAAGAACCCAAAAATATTTTCTTTTTAGTATTTTCATTTCGTGTTTTAAGTTCTTAGGTATTAAGCTTTACACTTTTCACTAATTCCCTATGGAGACGACCTTACTTGCCCGTACTAGTTATAGGTAGCTAAGTCTTTAATATTAACTTGTTTTTTTTGATCCAATCACTACAACACGATCAAACTACAAATCTAGGTAATAGCTTATGTTGCACTAATTTGCTTATGTAGTCTATAAACTTTAAATGACAGTGATGTCAAATTGTGCTTTGATTAGATTTAATTTGATGGGGGAAGAAGAAGACGATGGATTTAGTAATGTTGAGTTGTGCTTTAATTCGGTTTGAATCCAATGGATGAGGAAGACGTTGGATCCAGTGATGGCACAAGTTAGCATTGATAATTGCAGTGGTTGTCGTCGCTTTATCTGTAGATCCGCCCTAACGTCGGAGTGTCATTCTTGCTTTTAGCTTCCTGTGTAGTCATCTGGACTTCTCTACTTCATTCTACGTTTTCAATTTGGGATTTAAGGTTTGTTCTCTGCAGCTCGTTCTAATAAAAATGGGCATAAGAGTTGGATGATTTATTAAAGTCTTAATTACTCAATGCTTTATTAATTACATATTATCAAATTACATAAATGCCTCTTATGTGAGGGGCACATGCCTAACTTAACTGTGAATCTAGATGGATGTTAGTGTAAATGACAAGATGTGTATAATTTTTATTAAAAAGTATATACGGTATAATTATTGAAACTAAAGAACACATGGTGTAATTTTATGTAGAGTAAATTACCATTTGCATCCTTATGGTTTGGTATTTTGACCATTTGCATCCCTACAGTTTAAAAATCCTCATATACACCCTAACGTTTCATTTTTGTTCCCATTTGCATCCAAATTACTAACGACGTTAAATATTCAGTTAATTTTTTATAAAATGACGAAAATGCCCTTAAAACCCCTAACCCACTACCCTTTTTTTCTCTCTCGCTGGAGTCAACACCTCCATCACCCACCCACCACTCGTCCACCACCCGTCCACCCACCCACCACCCGTCCACCGCCACCGCCACCGCCGCCACCGCCACCGCCGCCACCGCAAACTCTCTTTTTCTCTCATTCTTTCTCAAACATAAACACACACATATTCTCTCTCTCTCATCAGTCTATCACCACCACCATTTCCAGCGGAGGAGGTACGTGGTGGCGCCACCGCCTCAAATCCCTCAACTTCTACCCCCAAATATCCCACCACCACCAATCACCGCCGGAGACCCATTACCACCAACACCCGATTGAACTAGTAGCCTCATAGTACGTCTTCAATCAACCCCTCGAATACCAATATTTCGATCTCAATAACTCCGATCAAATCGACGAGTCACAACCTGCAGCCACAGATCTTGACGATTCCGACCCGACCCACGAAGAGAACCACCGTGATGTTGATGGTGTTGATGGTGGTCGGTTCCGTCACCGGTATGTCATAAAACTTCATATACGATTCAAGGTTGTGGGCATGAGGAAAGCAGGAGCTGTAAGAAGAAACAGAGGAAGAATTTGTACCGTGGGATACGGCAGCGACCGTGGGGCAAATGGGCGGCTGAGATTCGTGACCCGAGGAAAGGGGTTAGGGTTTGGTTGGGTACGTTCAACACAGCGGAAGAAGCTGCTAGAGCTTACGATAAAGAAGCTCGTAAGATCAGAGGAAGAAAAGCAAGGGTTAATTTCCCAAACGAAACCGATTCTAATTACGACCATGACTCTCGCCGGAAAAGTTTCCACACCGGTGCCGGAGCTCGTAACGATGCTATTATGGGGTTTTCTGATGAAGAAACCAAGGGGTCGGAATTGGGGTTGGCTCCGGCGACGGTGAAAGAACAGGTGGTGTGTGAGGAAGATGAAATGCAGAAGCTGTCGGAGGAGCTCATATATGGCGTTTGAATCGTATATGAAGTTTTATGACATCCCGTATCTTGAAGGGGGTCGGTGATCTTTTAGGGGTTTTAACCTACGGTGGTGGTGTTGATGGTGTTGATGGTGTTGATGGTGGTGGTGATGGAGTGATGAGAGAGATAGAGAGAATGTGTGTGTGTGTTTATGTTTGAGAAAGAAGAGAGAGAGAGAGAAAGGGAGTTTGTGGTGGTCAAAGGAGAAGAAGAAGATGACGTGGATGGTCCCATTAAATTGTATCAAGGGTAATTTCGTCATTTTATAAAAAATTAACTAAATTATTTAACGTCATTAGTAATTTGGATGCAAATGGGAACAAAAATGAAACGTTAGGGTGTATATGAGGATTTTTAAACTGTAGGGATGCAAATGGTCAAAATCACCAAACCACAAGGATGCAAATGGTAATTTACTCTTTTATGTATTAATTAAGGACACAATTTGTAATTTACTCTAAATTAAAGGTTTGAAAGTGGAATATACCATTGTTAAGTTGGGTTTAGTACAAAGGTTTTAAATTTCAACAATATCGCAAAAAATGTTTGTATGATGTGATCTAGGCCAAACCTAGATTGCTTAGTAGGTGTGCGAATGCATACTTATATATAGACAAAACACAACCATATAGGGGTTTAGGGTTTTATACCTTTCGTGAATAAAACGACTAACCTAAACACAATACCTTGAGATAAATTATTTTAGTTGCTACATCTCACAACGTGAATATGAGAATCAGAACTCCTTTGGATCTACTCATAAAGCACTAGAAACAAGGTTGGAGGCACTTAAGTACTCCTACTCAAGTACGACAACGACAGGGTGATCTAGCAACAAAATGAAGCAGCGTCGGCTACCCAACTAGAGGAAAGAGTAGAGGCCGTTAAATTGCGACTAATGGCGAATATGGATGGCTGCGACGACTGCATGGATGCGACTAAGGTGGCAGCAATGCCTAAAGTGATTAGGGGTAAGTTTGCACCTCTTGCAACTATGTTTTGGTAATCATATTCTAATCCTACCCTTAAAGTTGTATATAACTTTTAATCAACTTAACTAGCAAGTTAGGGTTGAAAGCTAATTTTATTAATCGTCTCTTGTAACTATCATATAATTACATTATTTATCTAACTCTTTTGATAGTTGCAAATCAATAAATTTTAACCAAGTATAAACAAGCCTAGATGATTATCATATTCTCTCTCTTTCTCTCTCTCATATGATTGATAATAGGAAATGACACGAGAAGATAAACAACTAGATATTTAATTGCAACTTAAAATCGGTTAGAAAAACATATCATGATCTGTTGATAGATCACCATCTAGCATAATGTTTCTTGTACATAATTGATTATTAATTATTAATTATTCATGGTATTTCACATGTAATTATTCGTTTAGCAGTACATTATGCTAAATCATTCAAGTAGGTTATATATGTAACCCTTAATTCCTTATTATGGTAGTCCATATATGTAAGCATACACACACACACATAAAAGTTACATATGTAACACCCTGTGTAACTGTGTTATGTGTATGTATATAAGTAACTTATCATTGTAAGCATATTTCTAAGCATGTTTACATATACATAAGCGTATATAAAGTGAAAGTTACATATATGTGAGCCAGGAACTTATCAAAGTTATGGTGCTATTGTGATTTTTGCATATGCAAATTTGCAAGTTACATATGTAACCTAATAATTTATCAAAGCTACATTTACGTAACTAAAAATGTGTCTTATGCTTTATCTTATTAATTACTCGTACTTCTAATTTTAATTGATAAAAGAAGGCAAATCATGTTAAAAACTATTTATGAGAAAGAAGAAGATTTTGTGGAATTTGAATTGATTATGATAATGAGTTATCATATTAATGTAATTTGTGTTGCCCGTTATGCTCTTACAATCAAATACGGTTATTTTAGTTTGTAATAGTTACAAGTTTACCATTATTTATTTTAATCATTAATTAAGATTGATCAATAGTTTAAAAGGGTTTCTTGCTTTTCATTAAATTTTGGTTTTTAATGGAACCCTCACTATACACACATACATTATAGGGCTAGTTAAAAATGGAAGAAACTTCAAGCACAAGATCATTATGTTTTAAGATTGAGATTCATCCGGTGATATTTTGGTAATTATGCAAATTAGAAATCATCAAGAGAGGTAAAATGGGAAGATAACTAAAAATATGCACATGTAAGTCATATCTATATTCCCCAACCTATTTGAAACATTTTATAACTTTTTTATGCTTTATTATTTTTATGAATTAAACTATAATGACGAGTGATTTTTTTTAATACGAGTATGGTATTGTTATATAATAATTGATAAAAAGATTCATTTTTGTCCACCATACATGTTAGTTCAAAAGTACAATAAATCGCCTGGTTTATAAATATGATGAAATTGCCTATATTAAAAATACCATAAAATTGATTAGTTCAAAATCACCATAAAAGGACAAATTCAAAAACATCATAAAATCACCAAATTCAAAAACATTTTAGAAAAACCCAGTTCAAAAATACTATAAAACGCTGAATTTAAAAACACCATAAAATTACTCGGTTTCAAAACGCTATAAAATTGTCCAACTCAAAACACCGTAAAATTGATCAGTTTAAATATACCATAAACCGCCTAGTTGAAAAACACCATATAATTACCATTCCCAAAACACAATAAAATCGCACAGTTCAAAAGTATCATAAACTTGTCAAATTTAGAAATGCATAAAGTGATTAGTTTAAAAACACCAAAATTTGCCAAATTTAGAAAAACCATAAACTAAAGGGTAAAAACTCGTAGAATAGTAATCAATTTTGACAAGTGTTACAATTAAGTCACTTCAACTTTTCTTATACCTTAAAAACAAGTCAACTTTTAATTTGTGTTCCAATATTATAAAAATTGAAATGTTTTACATGTTAGTGATGATATGTTAGGTTTTTATGTATTCATATATTATTAATATACGTGACATGAAAATTAAAGAAGATTAGGTGGTTTTAACTTAGAAAAATCAATAAAAACCCCTAATTAAAATGTTTCAAAAATAGGTAATTATTTATTTTTTCATAAGTAAAATTTGATAATTCAGATAATGAGACATTATAATATTTAAAATGAATTAATTAAGTTACGGTTTATAATAACATATATCTTTACTATATTAATAAGCAAATGACAGGGGCAATAGTGTCTTTTCACCAAAATCTCTTAAAATTAAGAGTTTTACAATCTAAATTGTGTAGTGTACAACAGGTAAAACATATTTAAAAGCTAAGGGAGAAGATGGATTCAAAATTCAAAACATCCAAGTCGATCCGGCTCTCAACAAAACTCCAAGCAAAACTCCAAGAAGCTCTTTCTTTCCAAACACTAGATCTCCTATTTCTCTCTTTCAATCGTTGGTTGCTAAGCGCTCTGAAACCCTAGATATATTGGTGTTCGAAGATGGCGAGATCGAAGCCCGTACCTCCTCAGGTTTGTAATACTCTTCTTCATATGTTTTGATTTCGTTCGAAGATGGCGAGATCGAAGCCCGTACCTCCTCAGGTTTGTAATCCTCTTCTTTATATGTTTTGATTTCGTGAGGAAGCACACCGGTCCAGGTATTCTGTCGATGGTGAACGCCGACCCGAACACCAACGGATCTCAGTTTTTCATCTGCACTGCGAAGACTGAGTGACTCGATGGGAAGCATATGGTGTTTGGGAAGGTTGTTGAGGGGATGGATGTCGTGAAGGCGATCGAGAAGGTCGGATCTGGCAGCGGGAGCACTTCGAAGCCTATGGTGGTTGCGGATTGCGGTCAGCTCTAGATCGGTGGTGATTGTGTGATCTAACTTGTTTTTCTTCTGGTTTTTGCTTTGTGTGTGAGTTTTTTATTGTGTTGATCGTGTTGTGGTGGTGTTGTTAGGGTTTGTTTCTCTATGTGTGGTGGTGGTGGTGGTGGTGGTTTCATTGACTTGATTGTTGATGGATATGGTATAAGTAAGATCAGCTTCAATATTATCGTTTTTGATCATTTTGTGTGATTGATTTGCTTATTGTGATGATGTTGAATCGTGATCGTTTGAATATTTTTGTGATTTTGGTGTTTGGATCTGGCTGCAAAGGGATCAAAATGTTTGAATTATGGGCATGTGATGATACTGTTGTTTTGGATATGTGTTCTTTTTTGGTACTTGTTGAACAAGTAAGTTTAATGGAAAATTAATACATAAAGTAGAGAATGTTGATGGACGTGAAAGAGTTAATAAGGTGCAACACAATCAAGGCTACGAGTGATATGTTGAGCAATTTTTGTGGTGTGATGAATGCTTAGTTGACTTATACTCTGATATATCCAAGTAGTGGTTGGTTGTTTGTTTGTTAGAAACTGGTAAAATTCAGACTAAAATCTGAATAATACTTTTATTTGATTTCAGATGCATATTAGACAAAGTTTGGATTTAGAGAAAGCATAATTGGTTATGATGAAATTAATTCGGACAAAGGTTGAGTATCCTTCTAACAATCTAACCTAAATGGACTTATTATAAGATGAAATGGGCAAGAGTAGACGGCTGTTTTGAAGTATATGGTAGAAATGAAGAACATGACTAGACAAGAATATGTAGCTCACTTAAGACGGTAACTATGAACTTTACCCCATTTTAAACCTTATAATTATCTACATTATCGTGTATCAACAGTAACTAAACCATTAAAACCCGATAACTCAAATTTTATCTCTCGGTTTTCAGGAGAAGCGGTGGTTTCTTGAGGGGAGCCTCGGTCTACAGAGGAGTAACAAGGTCTGCTGAGTTTTTGACCCATCAAAAAAATACAAAACATATGCTTATTAATTTTATTTTTTATTCTCTTTTAATTTATATTAAACATAGGTTTATTTTTTATTTGTAATTTTCAAACACCATCAACATCACTTTTATTTTACTGGGATGCATTGAACCGCCAGGTAAGTCTGTGATTTATTCTGGTACTGCATTTCTGTGAATAACATGTTTATATGATTTTATGCTTGATTTTCAAAACATAGCTATAAGCTGACCAATTTAAGTGAAGGTGTTTGCCAATTCAGCCCGTTTATTTATGAATGGGTCTATTTAGATTGTGTTTTATTTCAACGAGATCAAATGAAAATATAGCTAACTGGTCAAAAGGGTTGAAAGTCATCTTAAGGCTATTTTTAATGAATACAACCTTCTAAATTGTTTTATGCAAAACTTGAGGTTGTATTGTAACTATATTGTTTTTGTAATTTCAGTTAATGCAGTAATTATAGTTGTAACAGTCAGTCACATTCTTTGATTGATAGGTGCGAATCGAAGGTTCTGTGCAGAAGGTTTCTGAAGAAGAATCTGAGGGTTACTTCCACAGTCGTCCTAGAGGAAGTCAGATTGGTGCAATTTCCAGTAAACAGGTGTTTTTTCCTTTTCTGTTTCTGCTATTGTTCATAATTTTACATATGACTTGTAGTGTTTTATTTTCTAAGAGCACGGTAATACCTGGGCGTGATTTTCTCCATCAAGAATATAAAGATCTGGAAGCAAAATTCTCTGATGGGTGAGGAATAAATATATCTCAGTTATGGGCTTTGTAAGATTCATTGCTTATAGTCTAATTGGTGAATATTTTGTGTTTTTCTGCAGAGCTCCAATCCCAAAACCAATTAATTGGGGTGGTTACAGGCTTAAACCTAATTTTTTTGAGTTTTGACAAGGACAAACATCACGATTGCATGATAGGTAATCTTCATATCTTTTATTTTTGTTAGATTTTGATAGATGATTTCATACAATATGATTGTGCTTTAGAGCAATCGATTTGTTAACTATCAGTCGATGTAACTCACCATCATTACTGGGAAAGTTAAATGTTAAGTTCACCTTGTTAATCATGAAAAAAAGGATCAATATGAATGTTTGTTGCGTCTTTGCTGGTTTTGTTATGATTCTGGACCAAGTTTGCCTTGTTCCACAGATACTTCAAGACACTATTACCCAATTGACATAATCAAGCAAACAATCGAATCTATGTCATACGCCAAACTTGTAAGTTACTCCTAGCTGTTTCGACTTGATATTTATGATTTCAATTTATTGTTGGGTTTCCCTTAATTTCATAACTTTAATTTAACTGCACATATTTATGATATTGTGACTTTTGTTCAGTAGAATGTTCTTCGTTGGCACATTATAGATGAACAATCATTTCCTTTAGAAGTGCCTGCGTATCCAAGGCTATGTAAAGGTTCATATACAAAGTGGGAACGGTATACTGTGGAAGATGCTTCTGAAATAGTTAAGTAAGACTCTATGCCTATCATATATGATTATCATAAGATCTTTATATTCTTGGTTTATTATTAAAAAAATGCTATCTAAAGTATAGAAAATAATCTTTGCCAATTCTTATGATTTCTTAACACTTGCATTAACATATAACTTTTGTTTATGCATTACTAAAAGTTTCTCTGTTGTTTCATGTTTCCCTGATGATGTGGTAAAGCTTTGCAAAAATGAGAGGTACTCTTTTATCATTTACATCTCTTAAGTTCCAACAATCCATTTCTGAATAGTTTTTTTTTAGTTTCTTGTGTTAAAATGGTTCCTATGTACTCATATACAGGCTTACTCATTACTGATCGCTAGGTTACATAACATTTATGCCACTCAACATCTATTATGCTTCCTCTTTCCCAGTTAAAAGTTTTACATATGAATGCTAAGATATTTAGGGATATTTAGGGACAGTATCTCACTTATTCTGTATATCTGATCATTACATAGGGTTTTAAATATTAAAATCATGAAACTTGTTAGATATTTTTGGTAAAATAAGGATTGTAAAAGTACAGTCATTTAAATAAGTAAGCATGAGTGTAATAATTTATATATGGTGCTTAGTTATGGTAATATTGTTCTGATTTCTTGACTATATCGAGTTTTTAATGACAGGTATCAATGTTATGGTAGAGGTTGATGTTCCTGGTCATGCAGAATCATGGTAACTGAGATTAATGATCCACATTATTGATTATGTTTTTTGATTACACAGGATAGTTGACTTCGTGCTGCGTTAGAGTAGAATACATTTGAACAATGAATGTGTTTTGTAACCAGGTTGTTAAATTGCTCTTTATATAAATGCACTTTATGTTAGATGTTTAACTTTTTGATACCAAATTAGCATTTCAATAAATTCATTACACCCTTTGTTCCAAAAGAAAGTAACCCACATCGTATCCTCTTCTGGGCTAGAGGATATATGTTGCATGGACCTCAGTCAATTGTTATGTTAGATGCTTAACTTTTTGATACCAAATTAGCATTTTAATAAATTGCATCAAAGTGCATTCGAATGTAGACAGATGATTTGTTTACAAAATATTTGATCGGTGAACCAACAATTTTTAATCTATTTGCATGAAACAAGACGATTGGGACTTTGTTTGAGTTATAATAGGTCAATGCGTTAAGCCGTAAGCTATTAAAATTCGGTTTTAATATATAGATAGCGAATCAATGATACGAAAAAAACTAACTGAAGTACTATACAATGTATCATCGAACGATTGATAAACTAATGAAAAAGGAGTATCGTGATGTTAATTGTTGCCGCCGCCGCATCGCGCGGGTTTCTTACTAGTTCCATTATATATAAATATCCAAGGTCGGTAAATAAAGGATGTTTGATTGATTTATATATTGGCCACAATAATCTAATTATATATATAAAGAGGTCCTTATACTTTTACACCAAGGTCTTCTATTTTACAAACAGCCTCTCAACCTAGAACTCACACAATAATCTAATTATATATAAAGAAAGACGATTAATTCATGATGAAATGGCTGTTGTATTGAAGTTTTTGAGAAGAGATGAATTGAGATTTCAAATAACCACTAAACTTGGTTAATTATAAAATTTGAGATCCGTATTCAAATTAATTGTTTTTAATTTTGAATCTAGAGGTATTTTTGAGGCAATATTCATTTTTGGCTGTACCAAAATAATTCCTTTTAAATGTTAGAAATATCAAACACAACCGTTAAACTTTATTAACATTTTACAAACATACAATACTACAGTATATATACTTACATTTGTAAACGACTAAAATAATAAGAGAAATATCTGTTATAGATGTAGAATAAAATAGGATCTATTTAGTAATAACATCTTACTGGTCTATGTATCACTTTGCTATTATTTCACGTCACCGGCCTTTATTGATCCTATTATCTTAACCCATTAATGTCATGTCTCCAACTCTTCGTAACGTATTTTTTCACAGTTTAGGCAGCAACGCGCCGAGCACAAAAACTAGTTCAGATGATGAGACATTATCATATTTAAAATGAAATAATTGATTTAATTTAAGTTGCTGTTTACAATAACATATATTGTATGATAAAATCACTTTATTCAGTTTACTATTACTACTGCAATTAAGTAAAATAAAAGCTCAATTTCCTTAGGCTGGGACTTGCGAGATATAAAATTCATATGACGAATTCCTTTTTGTCTGATTATTTAGAAACAAACAATTAAATATTATCGATATATGTTATTAATACTTTAAACAAAACTTAAGTTATTATAATACTAAATTCATAGATCCACATAATATCTATACAGTGACTAAAGATGTTTTGGAATTTCAATAAACTAATTGTTAAAAAACATAGATAAAATGGTTAGCATAAAAATGGCTCATATGGTAATAGTGGGTCTGCCTCAACTATATATATATAGTATCTTTTTTAACAAAACAGTCGGTTGAAGTGGTCACTAGTTAGATCAAATGTTTTAAGGAGACTCATAAGGAGAAAAAGGTCCGTTACCTCGTATGATGATGCTAACTCAAAAACTTTATATCAGTAGCCAATCATATAACAATTTTATTAGGGTTTTACTTATTTTTTAAGTTGAAAGCCACCTAATCTCCATTAATTGCCATGTCATATGTATTAAAAAAAATAAAATAAAAAACCCGACACATCATCACTAACCTGTAAAATATTTTATAAAATAAAAGTTGAGTGGTTAGTTTTTGAAGTATAAATTAAAAGAAGTTAGAGTGACTTAATTGAAACACATATCAAACTTGGTTCTTATTTTATGAAGTTTTCCCTAAACAAATCGGCTTAAAAACACCATAAAATTGCATGATTAAAAAATACACTAAAATTGCATGGTAAAAACTACCATAAAACGCCTAGTTTAATGATCGAACACCCGAAAAAACACCATAATAATGCCTAGTTTTATGGACACTTAGTTCATGTTGATTTTCTTAATACAGTATTATCATATTCGTTGGAAAGATTTGAATTTATGGTGAATATTTTGTAAAATAATGACATAAAAAAGAGTTACGAAAATGAAAGAAAATAGCATGTGACTCGCAAGCGTGTGCTCCTTTTTTGGACTTTTATAACTTTAGCCTCTTTTATACGTGACACTCTTGTTATTTACTATATTTTTTTAAGGTTTTCCTACTTTATAGGATATCCCTCCCCTATGATATTTATATGTATATGTATATATGTGTGTGTATATATATGTGTGTGTATGCATATGTGCGTGTATATATATAATCGAATTAAAGTTTTAACCTCACAATTCTTTATCATGAGAGTTTCCTCTTAAAATTGTTCCAGATAACAGGATAATAATGTGATATATAATTATCGTTATCGCTTAATCATTGTGAGATTAGTTATAGGGGTGTTTGGAAAAGCAAAATACTGAAAAAATGTAACCTGAATTGTATTCGAAACCAAAAAAGCCAATCTACATCCTTATATGGATATTTAGAGCGGATCTCATCTGAATATCAAGATCCTTATTTAAATTCGGATCAGTTATTCATTTAGTTTTTTAATTCGAATCATTCATTATATTCAAATATCCATTCTATTCGATTAAGACCCCAACTAAATAATATGTAAATAGAAATTTTACAACTAATGGGTGGTGTGTTCACACGTTTATCTAACCCAAATTTAAAAGTAATACTTTGACTAGTCGACCACTTTAACTTGTAAATAGCGATAATTAGAATCAACCCCGCGTGTTGTAGCGGAAATACTGCTCCGTTTTAAACAAAATTTCTTTCATGATGACATTTTGAATTACATAAAATCAAATATTAAAAGATATGAAAGGATATAACTAAATTGAAATAAATGTAAAATTAAAAGATTTGTTTTTTGAATGGCTCAGTTTCGACGACTCATACATTAATATTCACATTACGAAGAAAATCACGTCGAAACTTTGCTAAGAATAAACTCATCCCCACCGTGAAATCCGGAATTTTATATAATTTTTAAAGTTGAAATAGCAAATTAAAAAAATATATATATAAGAAAAAAAGAAACCTTGAAACAACTTTTACGATTTGTATTTGGTTTACTATAACATAATTTTATAACTTTTTATAGGTTATCTTTATTTCTTAAGATTATATGTGGTCTTTATTCTTTTTTACACTAAGAATATTTTTATGCAAACAAAAAAAAATATGTATCCAGTTATAACTTTAAACATAGCCTCCTAAACCTATAAAGTCAAATCATATATAAGATAGCATACATGAAGAGTCGAACCATACTCCGAAGTAACAAGATATGTGTGTAACAATCCATCAAAATTCTCTTTTTACTCCATTCCTATGTGGATGTATATTTAACTAAATTTTAGCTAAAAAAAAAGAAAATTAAAACCAAACTATACATCTACGTGACCAATTGCTAGCTGCCATCTGGACCAATAAAAGTGAACCACTGTTCACCATAAACTTCTAATTGTTAGTATAGTAATATCTAATTGATTATTCGATTCAGTCATATTCGACTCTTCGTAAACTTAATCAAAGTAGAAACAAAAAGTTAGGAAAAATAAGCACAACCAAAATATAGGTAAACGTGTTATTCGATTTTTTTTCTTCAGATAATTGTGTTTAATTTAAAATTTTCAGATTTACCTAATCTTATTTGAATTGTACTTGGATAGATTCAATTGGATAGGAACACCCTGAATTTTGACAGGCTCAAATTCTAGATAGGCTCATAGAATTTTCAAAAATCCATTCCGAATAAATCTAAAAACTATTATCCGATCTGATGAGATCACCACTAGTTACATGTTACTAGGCTTGTCTTTTGTGGTAAATGGATTTTGACAACAACCGAACATCGTTTTCAATGAAAACTTTAGTCATGTTGCCACGTGTGCTATCATCAAAGTAGTCCTCTTTCTTCTTGTACATAAGGGAATGACCTCTTTCTTATGCTAAATGTTTAGAATACCTTCTTACATGGTCATCTTACAAAGACAACCTACATCAAGCAACCACAAGGCTTTGTTGATCTTAAACATTTAGATCATGTTTGTTTGTTAAACAAGTCGGTATATATGGCCTTGAACAGGCTCCACATGTTTCATTCGGGAAACATAAAAATACAATACAAATACATTTTCTCATTCAATGTCTATTGATCACTTTAAAAATTAACGTTACATGGGTACCATTAGTCTTTATTATAAAATGAGTTGCAACAGAAACGAAATAGATGGCACAAGGAGTGCAAATATTTATAAAATAGATCCCCGGCCAAGCTATGTTTTTCTGTGTATTTACCTTCGAAACCAGTAAACACCACTGTTCTCCGCACCTTCATCTGGTTCGACGAAAATACATTCCTTCGTTTCTCTCCAGAAAGCCTTTAGGATGGGCGTATCGTCGAATTTGTAGTAGTCACCTAAGATGGGTTTGATGGCTTGGGTAGCCTCTACAGTATGATAATGAGGAATAGTTGAGATCAAATGATGCACCACATGGGCATTCGTTACATCGTGAAAAATAGTGTTAAAGATTCCATAATCTCTATCGACAGTCGATAAAGCACCTCTGATCCAATCCCATTCCCTTGAATCGTAGTGCGCGAGTGAAGGATGACTGTGATGGAGGAAAGTGAAAAAGATGAAATGAGCGTTCATAACCAACAAAGGCGCGCCATAGATGCAAAATAACCACGTTGCACTTGTGGCTGCTGCAATCTTGTAAAGTGCATAGTATGCTGCAACAATTCCAGCATCAGATAGCCATATTTGTTTGCGCTCGCTGTCGTTAAAGATTGGACTCTGAGGGTAAAAGTGACTTGCAAACCCATCGTATTTCCTACCGTGAATATTGAATGTAAAGTACATGGGAAAGCTGAGAAGTAACCTAACAACAGTCATGAACATGTTGCCTAATGGGTTGTTAAGAACTTCGGAGTACAAGGTATCCACCTTCCGTTTGGGGATCCAAACTTCATCGTACTCCATCGAATTGGTGTGAGCATGGTGGCTTCGGTGACTGTATTTGAAAGAGAAGTACGGAGTGAGGAACGACGAGTGGAGCACAAAGCCAAGTGCATCATCGAGCCACTCGTATTCGCTAAAGGCATGATGGCCCAAATCATGACCGATACTCCATACACCCATAAAACTACTACCTTGGCAGAACCAATAGATCGGCCAAGCTATGTAACCTAGGGGTTTAGGGAGAAGAGGGATGTAATTTGACGCGATATAGTAAAAAGTATAGCATATCGCGATGTCGCGAAAAAGGTAGTAGGATGAGGTTGCAAGAGATCGCTTAAAGCAGTGTCGTGGTATCGCTTTCTTGAGATCACTAATCTCGAATGGAGTTTTTTTGTGTCGGAACACGTTTTAGAACATTTTTGTCAGTGGTAGCTTCATTCATCCTGCCCCCTGCTCCCATCTTTATGATCTATAAAGCAAAAAGATACAAAAGATGGGTTAATTCAGCTTGCATTTGAACACATACAGAGGGATATATATAATATATATATATATATATATATATATATATATATGTATGTATGTATATATGTATGTATGTATGTATGTATGTATGTATAAATTGTTTGGTGCTCAAAAGACCCCACTAGATATAGTTTGCTATTAAAGTTATGAGAGTCCTATTTGGTGTGCTGCTGCTGTTAACTATCATTCTTTGGAGTCCACAAAAGATAAAAGAAACAGACTCTGTATAGTGTTGACCCACACAATGACAAAAAGAGAGTTGTTTTATGTATCAAACACAAAACGCTAGTAGTTATAAATTGGCATGCTTATATTAGATTGATCTATTAAGTTAAGGGACATTTAATTATTATTAATAAGTTTAAAATCAGTTTTCTTGGCACGGCAACTTGAAATAGTTTCTCGATTAGAAAAATTAAATAAAATCTGTGAATTAAGTACCCATTGAAATTGTTTACTTTTTCATATAATTCTATCAATACTCTACGATTATAAAAAAAGGTTCACGTACGGTAGCATAATAAGTAATATGGAAGGACGTGCATCGCTCTATCTATATATGAACACGTTCAATTAAAATCTATATATGTCGAGAACCGTAAGAGCAATTTATTAAATTCACATAATGTTTAAATCTGGTTAGTTAATTATCAAATTAGCTTTAGTGACATGCATGCTCATAAAACTAAGAAGACCATTCTCATTATATTTGTTTCATACCACAAATTCATTAAGTTGTATATGTATGTGTAAGTATATGTATGCATGTATATATAACTTGGTAAAGATAATTGGGAATTAAAAAAGAAAAGTTCTAACCCTGTCATGTGACAGGATATTCAAGTAGGCTCCATGAACCAGTAAAATTAACCAAAGTATTATAAACTACAAAAGTTTGTAATTTTTTTATATATAGTTAATAATACACATCTATATCCGTTGAAACTACATAATGATCTTAAAACTATATTTAAGGTGTAACCAAATTAATTTATGGTGGAAATTATCAGTCAACAAAGAGATTGGTAGTCAGCCACCAACATTGACGAAAATACAGCAAGTTTCTGAAGCACGTGCATGAGCTAAATAAATACGTATATAGTGTTTTATCATTATTTTACTTTATATTGAAACACAAAACTAATACAAGACAATGTATTTTTGTAATCCAAAAAATCTCAATATCTCCAAAACCTTTGTTGTTGACAAGATGCTATGAATAATGTAACCAGCACAGGCAATTAGACCAATATTATCAAAATATATCTGACAAAAATAAACAAATAAAACTATTACGAAACTAGAGCTCCCAACATTTCTAGTATAAAATGCAAGGTGCTTGGCCTATTTTGAAACAAACCAGCAGCAAAACTTGAAGCTTCTGCTAAAGGTATCTTTCTTTTTGGTCTTTTAGTCTCAAGTAAACATTCTTATGTTGGTTTAATTATCCTACTAACCAATATCATTATGTAGGATCTCCCGTTTGAAACCGCTAATTAAGGCGATACGATGGGTGCAGGTGGTCGGATGAATGTTAACAGCGATGGAAAAACGTTCTTGAACGTGTTCCCGTCAAAAAACCTCCATTCGAGATAAGTGATCTTAAGAAAGCAATACCATTGCACTGTTATAAACGCGATCTCTCTCGTTCACTCTACTACCTCTTTGGTGATATAGCCATTTGCTTCACCTTTTACCAGCTTGCATCAAATTACTTCCTCTGTTACCTAAGCCCCTTAACTACATAGCATGGCCAATTTATTGGTTCTGTCAAGGTAGTAGTTTTATGGGCATATGGAGTATCGGTCATGATTTGGGCCATCACGCCTTTAGCGAATACCAGTGGCTCGATGATGCACTTGGTTTTGTCCTACACTCTTCGTTTCTCACTCCGTACTTCTCTTTCAAATACAGTCATCGTAGCCACCATGCTCACACCAACTCGATGGAGTACGATGAGGTGTGGATCCCCAAAAGAAAGGCGGATACCTTGTATTCCGAAGTTCTTAACAACCCATTAGGCAACATGTTCATGACTCTTGTTAGGTTACTACTCAGCTTTCCCATGTATTTTACCTTCAATATTCATGGTAGGGAATACAATGGTTTTGCAAGTCACTTTTACCCACAGAGTCCTATCTTTAAACGATAGCGAGCGCAAACAAATTTGGCTCTCGGATGCTGGAATGCTTGTAGCTTTCTACGCACTATACAAGATTGCTGCAGCCACAAGTGCAACATGGCTATTTTGCATCTATGGTGCTCCATTGTTGGTTATGAATGCACATTTCATCTTTTTCACCTTTCTACACCATAGTCATCCTTCACTCGCTCACTACGACTCGAGGGAGTGGGATTGGCTAAGAGGCGCCCTATCGACAGTTGACAGAGATTATGGTATCTTTAACAATGTTTTTCATGATGTAACATGTGCTCATGTGGTTCATCATTTGATATCTATCATCCCACATTATCATACCGTGGAGGCAACAAAGGCCGTCAAGCCTATTCTCGGCGACTACTATAAGTTCGATGATACGCCGATCCTAGAGGCTTTCTGGAGAGAAACAAAGAACTGTATTTATGTTGAACCAGATGAAGGTGCTGAGGATAGTGGTGTTTACTGGTTCCGCAAGTAGACTTACAAACCTATACCTTGTATACGTTCATGAAGCAAGAATAATTATGCCATCATTTCTACGTTGTTTACATGAATCCAGATTCCATGATGTAACTACTTGATTGATATGTTCATGTGGATTTATTTCACTTCATTTCTTTCTTTTTCTTTTCCTATTCTAGTTTTATGGTTTACTTTGATGCAACATCTACTAGCTATAACGTTTCAATTACTAAGCATAACACCAAATGGTTTTTAATGAAAAAAAAAGATATGATATGTGTGTGGCACTATCAGCATTGTTCAAGTTAGCACTATGAGCATTGTTCAAGTTAAGAAGCTTCCTTCATAGGCCACCAAAGATGTAATTACATGGTTACATTTCTTTTTTTTCATGCACACAAATTCTACTTGTCTCTCTTGTACCAAAATTAACTCTGTTAAGTTACACTACAAGCAATGTACACCACACCTTTCCTATTCTAGTGTATTGTATCTTTTTTCATTGTAGGATATGGTGTACAACACGACTTTTTCTTATGATGCTAAAACAAATTAGGTTGTTAAGTTTTAGCCTTCATTTGATATCAATGTTTACCAAATCATACTTTAAGTCTACTCTAACCCCTAACTACTATCAAGCAATGTATACCTAAAGAACACAATAACATAACGGTTGATGTCGTACACTTTTACCTCTAAGATCTCGTTGAGCAATTTATAATTGTTAGACTCTAACTCATTATTAGAAGCTACCTCCAACATATACAGCATAATTGTGCTTGTTTCACATGGAAACATGTGTTTTGGAATAAAACTTGAAGCCGAGAAGAATAAAATGGTTAGTCTTGTGTGCTAGAGCTTTCAATTGGTACCTGGGGACGACACATGATTGACCTACAAATAAAACTACAAAATATTGTTGAGAAATACATATGATTTAGTGCTTATACTTTTGCAATCGTCTAACATACGTGTTTGGCGAGCCATTCAACACACACCTTTTGTTGAGGCCCCTTCGGATTGAATTATCTGGATCATTCGTGGATGGACATCGATTATGAGTATGCACAGATTTGTGCAGGGACTCGGTGGAACAAAATACATACACAAACATACACTGTTATTCCACACAAATGTCGATTACAGGATGTCCTATTTATAGGTCAATATGGCGGTTAATAACTAACTAAACTAACACAATCAACCCCTAAATTACCGCCAATTTACAACAGTTTGACTTTCTATTTGACTTTTATAATTTTGATTATTAACATTCCAACAATCACTCTCCTAATCAAGAAATTAATAACTTTGTTGTTGTTCATCCGAATGTGCAGTCCATCTTCTTCCTTCTTCGTTTAAATCCCGATTTTCAACTTGACTTTGACTCTCCGGATCCGTTGATCAAGATTAAGCGGTGTTAGCGCCGTCTTTGTCACATTGAAATTGTACTCCTTGAACTGCCATGACTTTCCGATTTCTATTTGAATCGGATTCCAACGGGGTTAGCGCCGTCATGATTAATCCTTTGGTTATGTGTTGAAGGCAATTCAATGTGGTCACGGATTTGTCAACCGGTTTCGAATGAATCTTGGGTGGATTCAATTTTTCGATCCTATGATTAACAATTCCTATCCTCGATTTTGAATTCATTGTCTCTGCGATCTTCTCTTCTGATTGAAACTTTCAATTGCACTAAACACCACGATACAATTGACTAAAACCCCATCTTGCAACTCTCTGTTTTTTTCCTTTCACCGTGATCGGCACCTTCGATCATTCTTTCTGAATTTGTTGTGTTTTCCCTTCTATCTTCATCAAATTATTCTTTCTTTGACCATGGCCTACTGCCTACATCGATTATGGGGTTTAGATCGCTCAGTTCTGAAATCTTCTTCATACTCTGCTTCTTTCTCTTGATGATTGTGACTGCATCTTCATGTTTGGACTGCTTTCGATTGATCCCTTGTAACCAACGCTTTGATACCATGTTGAGGCCCCTTCGGATCGGATTATCTGGATCATTTGTGGATGAACATCGATTATGAGTATGCACAGATTTGTGCAGGGACTCGGCGGAACAAAATACACACACTGTTATTCCACACAAATGTCGATTACAAGATGTCCTATTTATAGGTCAATATGACAGTTAATAACTAACTAAACTAACACAATCAACCCTTAAATTACCGCCAATTTACAACAGTTTGACTTTCTATTTGACTTTTATAATTTCTTGATTATTAACATTTCAACACCTTTCTCTAGTTGCATCCATGTCAACATAACTAATATGTAGATTTTGTTTGCGTAGTTGTTCTTTGAAGACGCAAAGGAAAGGTTGAACCTTTATACAATTTCAAAAGCCATACATGTATAAAAATCAAATAATCACGTATAAAGAAGGGTGCTAATAAAGGGACACCCAATCCTTTAAATCAACACCCACCTATACGCCACGTATGGGTACATACGCGGCACATGCCCGGCGTATAGGTACCGGCCATTAAAGCGCCATTAAAGTTTGACATTCTACGTCACATCAGTCGACCTATACAGGGTGTCTAGGCTCATACGCCACGTATAGGTCGGTGTCGTATATGACAAGGGGGTAGGTCCCTTGACCGCTGCACCGATAGCTATACGCGGTGTATGGGTCCATAAACCGCGTATAGCTGTGGGTGCAGCAGTCGGGGACCTACCCACTTGTCATATATGACACCGACCTATACGTGGCGTATAGGCCTATACGGGGTATAGGCCCATTTTCGTTGTGTATATAAAGGGAGGCAACATATTCGCTCGTCTAAAAAAACGTAAAGGTTCGAATTCTCAAATTCATTCGTTTGTGATTGATGGTTCGATTTAAGATCACAAGAAATTTGAGTTATGTGGTTCAATATTTTCTTCTCGCAAATAATTTACTCGGTAATAATATATATTCTTACTTCAGTAAGTATTTACATACATATATACATATATCTGAATTGGATATTTAAGAATCGTTTAACTGACTCGGGTTCCATCGGTGTTAGTCGGTTACGGTTAAACTGAATAATCTTCAAGATTTTTATCAGAACCGACTGATACCGTGGAACCCGAGTTAGTTGAAATGATTATTAAGTAATCAAGACATTTATGTATACGTAAGTATGTATATAAATGAAGTATGAGTTATAGTTTACCTAAAAAATTTTTTGAGGAAATAGTTGACCCACGTAACCCTATTTTCTATCCAAGTCATGCGCGTAAACAGTGCTCATTCGCCTGAACAAAGGTCGTGCACCTGAACAAAGATCGTGCGCCTATGTCATGCACCTAAGTCTTGGGCGCATGAGCACTATACGTGGCGTATGGGCCCATACGCCACGTATAGTGCTCATGCGCCCAAAACTTAGGCGTATGAGCACTATAGGTGGCGTAAGGAACCATACGCAACATATAGTGCTCATGCGCTTAAGTCTTGGGAGCATGAGCACTATACGTGGCGTATGGATCCGTACGCCACGTATAGTTGTCATGGCCCAATACTTGTCCCACCTATACGTGGCGTATGGACCCGTACGCCACGTATAGTTGTCAGATGTACTTTTAAAGTGTTTTGTACCATGTACGAATATACGCAGCGTATGGGTTCATACGGGGCAAACGTGGCAAGCCTATATGCAGCGTATAGGCCCATACGCTGCGTATAGGTGTCATACGCAAGCCTATACATGGCGTATGGGCCCATACGCTACGTATAGGTGTCAGAGGTCCTTTTAAAGCGTTTTTGTACCATGTACGAATATACGCAGCGTATGGTGCCATACGTGGAAGACGTGGCAAGCCTATACGTGGCATATAGTGCCATACGCTGCGTATAGGTGCCATACGCAAGCCTATACGTGGCATATGGACCCATACGCCACATATAAGTAATTTCAAATATGACGGGACACAAGATTCATTTTCAACTATATAAGAACGCTTTCGATAATACTTTCGATAACGCTTTCGATCTCTGTAAATCTCAAATGTGAAAATCTCAAACGTGAAAATCTCAAACGTATTTCTCTCTCAAAATATCACACTTTTTATTCGTTTGTTATGTCGTTTTGGGGTGGTAACTATTTGTTTGGTGAATATTCAAATATATATTCAAGCGTTTCGTACGTGGCGGATAGTAATCAAGATGATTCGTACGTTTAATCTTCTTACGAGACAGGACTGTCAGATTTAAACCAATCGTATGTTCCCGATGATGAAGTTGAGTTTTGCCGAGAGTCAACTTACGACACGCAACAAAATATTATAAACTTTCTCTCGAGTGATGAAAAACAAACGGCGAAAGTATCGTTTGAAACGTCTCAAGAATTTTTATCACTCGATGAGCTAGTCTGTTGGGCTGTTAATATGGGACGTGATAATGGTTACGTTATTATTACACGAAGATCAAAGAAAAAAGAAGGTCAGGTCGTAAAGGTATGGCTTATCTGTGATCGTGGTGGCGAACACAAAAGTAAAGCAACAGTTAGACGATCTGGTAGCAAAAAAATCGGATGTCCTTTTAAATTAGTAGGGATATACGACAACAAACGTCGTTCGTGGTAGAGGTGAGAAGTGACGAACATAACCATGATCCCGCTCAACATATGGAGGGGCATCCTTTTGTAAGAAGGTTTTCTTAAAACGAATACAATTTGGTGGAGCAGCTTACTGATCAGAACATGGAGCCTCGTAGCATCTTATCAGCTATAAAAAAGCAAAATCCTAATAACGTATCAATAGCCAGAGACGTATACAACGCTCAATATAAGATAAGAAGTGAAAGAAAAGTCGCTGAAACACCAATGCAAGTCTTAGAAAACCTTTATCTTCTAAAAGGTATGTTTATTACACCCGAGAAGATCCCGATACAAATGTCATAGAAGATATTTTTTTGTCATCCTAAATCATATGACAATTGGCGTGCATTTCCGCACGTGCTGATGATAGACGCTACATATAAAACAAACATGTACAAACTTCCGTTTGTTTAGATTGTTGGTGTGATCTCCAAACACAAGACATTTTGTGTTGCTCATATGTTTATTAGCAAAGAACGGGAAGATAATTTTGAATGGGTTCTTAATAGATTGAAAGATAAGTTAAACAAGTGTATGAATCCGCACGTCATAATAACAGACAGAGATCTTGCTTTAATGAACTCATGTGTTAAAGTGTTTCCGAATGCTTCGAAGTATTTATGCAGGTGGCATATTGATGAAAATATCGCGAAACACTGTAAAACAAGTTTTACGAAAGATGACTGGAGAAAGTTTAAATATGCATGGGCACGTTTGTGTGAGTCTCCCACGCCAGAGATTTACGAGTATAACTATAACCTTCTTTACGAACGACTAGTTGAAGCGAATCGAGAAAGTAAGTTTTTCATTACATACATACATACAATACTGTTAGATATATAATTTAATTATGTTTTATTATATTTTTAGAAGTATTGTCATATACAAACAAAAACTAGTTAGAGAGTTACAAACAAATGTTTGTATCAGCATGGACTAACTCGAACCGCAATTTTGGCCAACACACTAACTCGTTTATTATGTCTCACATTACAGGAAGAACAACTTCAGCTGTAAAGCCTCAGAAGCCCGCCATGCAACGTAGCCGTTCAACGTCTTCTAAAGTATCACAAGATACTAATGAGTTTTCATCGATTATCGGAGATCATCAATTAAACAATATAAACAGGTTAAAAAGTTGGATTCCATCAATCTTTCATCAGTATATTTCACGTATACGAGATGTCCGACCCGATGGGAATTGTGGTTTTCGATCTATAGCCCTATACGCGGCACGTGTAGCGTATAGGGCTATACGCGGCGTATAGTGGGGGGTTGAGCTATACGTGGTTTTTGACCCATCCGTGGGTACCCTATATGCGGCGTATAGTGCTATACGCGGCGTATAGGGGGGTGAGCTATACGTGGTTTTTGACCCATACGTGGGTACCCTATACGCGGCGATTAGTGCTATACGCGACGTATAGGGGGGGTTGAGTTATACGTGGGTTTTGACCCATACGTTGGTACCCTATACGCGACGTATAGTGCTATACACGGCGTATAGGGGTGTATGATTATGAGTCGTTACAAGTGACGATACGCGTTATATTTGTTTTCAAACTATTATATTTATATATATTCGTTTTTTATGCAGATATGTCTTCCGATTCAGATGTTGAGGCTGACGTTGTTGACATTATTGCCGATCATCCTCGGCTACAGTTTGAGCCCGGTTCCATTGAGCATGCTAAGTGCTCAAAATTCATACGTATGAAGATCAGTCATCAAAAGGCCGTCGATTGGGAGGTGATGGCCGAGCTCGAAGAGCGCAATAGACTTGCTGCTATTATTGGAGACGATACGCCATGGAGTCGTCTATTTGAGATCGCGTTTTTACCTTCTTACCGTGAGCTAACTGTAACACCCCAACCCGGGTAGGTTGATGTGTCACACAAACAGTAATCAGAGTTTCATGGATGATAAAATTAAAGTACTAAGAAACTTTACATAGGTCCAAATAATTTTAATAAAGTCTTAAAATCAAAATACTATTAAGTCTTATTAATCCAAATGTTCTCATCCTAACTTCTTGAGTTAACACTCTTCACTCGTTCCCCTGATCCCCTTGAGTACCTGCTATAAACATAAGAGAAAACAACAAAAGAAGACACGGCTGAGCCAAAGAATGCTCAGTAACGGAAGTAAACAATAGCAATACAATGATCAATAACGATAACAATAAGATGATAAAGTAAAAAATCAAATAATAATGATCATCTAAAAGGAATACCCATATGAGCCAATAATAATAACACTTAACAATGTGTACATTAGCTGCAGTTCTAATGCACCAATATGTGAGATAGGAATGTGGGCACACACACCTAACCATCTCACCAATAAACAATTAATAATGATATCCTAGGATCGATCCATACGCCTCCTTTAACACTAATCAATATGTGTAACAACTTAGCACACAATAATAATGTAGAGACGCTGTGGTCTAATCGCTCTGCCACAGATAGAGCACGTCACTTGTGCCACAATGACGCCCTATGTCCCCATAGGTGGATGTGCTCGGGTATGGAGGTCAATAATACAATCAAGTCAATATAACACAATAAGTTGCACTAGAGCTCATAACCCTTAATCAAGGTTACTAGCTATAATCAATCATTTAGGAAGCATGTGACAATGAGTACAAAGCAGATAAAGGCTATCACATGCAAACAATATCAACTATACAATAAGCACTTATAACAATAATCTTATGGATTTAATAATCAACAAGTCACGTTACGAATACAAGATAAGGATCAAGAACGAGAGGTATTCATGCTACGAGAGGGAAAGGGTCGGAATCCGTACCTTAGTTCAAAATTAGGAGCCACAAAATTAAGAAGTTCTCAACAAGTACGCGAACCTACAATTTCATTTAGGTTGTTATACTACTGAACATACATATCTTGACTAGTTCAACTCATTGGTTCCGGTGGCAAGACACAAAGATCCTTTATTAAATTATTAGACATTTATCCTTTTGTTTCTTCCATAAACAATTGGCAACAGTTTGTTTTCCTTTTTATTTTTAGCATTCATTTGAGCATTGTGGGTCGATTAAAACTCATTAATGTATTCAATCAAATTTACTTTTTATTTTTGTATATATTACTCTGTTTAGTATCGACCTATAGGTCTACAAAATAATTAAATCATGAGAAAATAATGATTTAGACTTACGTTTACAGATGCATATAACCATTCTTAATTTCCTTAACTTACTAATATATACGTATATATTATAATAGGTACACCAGAACCATTCTAATTTATATATATATATATATATATATATATATATATGTGTGTGTGTGGTGTGTGTGTGTGTGTGTGTTTGTGTGTGTGTATATATATATAAAACATTCTAACTCTTACTAAACATGGTTTGTTTAGTCGAACCATTATCCATTACAAATCAAAATACCTACTGTATGGGTTCGATGAAGTCAACTATAACTAGCAGAAAAGATACAAAACGAAAAAAAAGCTACAAAATCAAAATGTTTAAGCTGATCTATGTGATGCCCAGGTGCATCATATTAGTTCGTCCATCGAACTTGCAAAGTTAACTCAACCAATAAATAAGTAAACTAAGCATGAGGTTCTAACATGGTTTGATTTCAAAGTTCAAGTCCAGGAGATGATGTGTATGACTTAATATTCTCATTAACATATGTTAAAACATATATATATTTTTTTTGCCATAGAATGAACATCCACACACTTGTAACGAGCTTATACTTTCTTCTGAAATCTAATTGCAACCACATAAGTTCTGCTCACCGGAACCAAATGTTATCGTAGAACCAATATTCAAAAGACTTAAGTGTACAAGCAACGAGGATGGTTCGATTTGTTACCTTAATCAACGTGGAAGACGGTGCCGAATCAACGTTTTATAAGGAACAGAGGCAGGCCGAAGTGAAGTCGATACAGTGTGAACCGGTGGCTGCGTATGTTACCCAATAGAGAAACAAACTTTGAGTTAAAGCTTTGCAACCCGGATTTAATAGTATCGGATTGATGTAGTGATACCTGGTCAGGCACGAGGGTCGGTCAAGAGAACGGATAGCAAACACGGGACGACGAATGAACTCGTCGGGTGGTTCGATGTTGTCAACGGTCCAGTGAACAAAAGGCAGATTCTTGATAGCTGGTTTCAATTGTGGTTCGTCGGCGGATCTAAATCACACCATAATTGCGGTTTAAGGAAGAGATATGAGACTAGATGAAATTTACGTGAGTAGATCGGAGGTCTTAAGGGGTTTAAAATGGCTGAATGGGGTGTGATTGGGAAGAGATTACATCCTCATTCCCACGCTGAGTTTGTTGCAGAAGATAAAAGCATAATTCGGAACAAACTTTTCGAATAACCCGCAATGATTAAGGAATCAGAAGTCACAAGATGTAGTCGGTTAACAATTGATATCTTGACTTTGTTTCAAATGTCATTTATTCCCTCGATTCCTTTTATTATTATTATTATTATTATTTATTATTATTATTATTATTATTTTATTATTATTATTAATCGGATATTTCAACTCTACCCCTCTTGATTTAATTTCGTCCTCGAAATTCTAAGTAGTGTAGCATGAATCCTCAAAAATACGGTTCAAGGGCGACTAATACTCTTGTAAGCACACATGCACAACTTACGAATAGAGTAATTAAAACAACTAAGGTTAGAGAACATACACTTAGTTGTCGAATAGGTGCGGTACTGTGAACGAATCATTTCTTCCGTCTCCCACGTCGCTTCGCGTTCAGAATGATTTTTCCATAAGACTTAAACGAATGGTATAGACTTGCGTCTCATAATTCGTTCTTGACGATCAATAATAGCTTGAGGTTCTTCTTCATAAGAAAGATCTTCTTGAATCGCATTAAGAGGGTAACTAATGACATGCAACGGATGATAGTTGTATCCTCTCAACAATGATACATGAAAAACGTTATGGACATGAGAAAGTTGTGGTGGCAATGCTAAACGATACGAGACCTCTCCAACCCTTTCAAGAATCTCAAACGGACCAATAAAACGTGGACTTAACTTTCCTTTAATTCCAAATCGACGTACGCCACGACAAGGTGACACTTTAAGAAACACATGATCTCCACTTTAAATTCCAAGGCTCGTCGATGTTGATCGGCATAACTCTTTTGTCTAGTTTGAGCTTCTTTCAACTTCTCTCTAGCAATAGCAACTTTATCATTAGTAATTCTAACCAATTCCGGTCCTTCAATTATCTTCTCTCCGACCTCATTCCAGCATATTGGTGCTCTACACTTTCGACCATATAAAAGTTCAAACGGGGCCATATCAATACTAGCTTGCCAACTATTATTATACGCGAACTCAACTAAGCATAGATACTCATCCCAATTGCCCGTCCATTCGAGTGCGCATGCTCTAAGCATATCTTCCAAAGTCTGAATAGTGCGTTCAGATTGTCCGTCAGTCTGCGGATGGAAGGCGGTACTAAATCTTAACTTTGTTCCCCAAGCGTTTGGAAACCCTTCCAAAAGCGTGACGTGAAACGCGGATCTCTATCATATACAATCGATGATGGCGTGCCATGAAGCCGAATAATATCTTACAGAAACACCTCTGATAATTTGCTAACTGAATAACCCTGTTGGATAGGCAAGAAATGAGCCGACTTTGTGAGTCTATCAACTACGACCCAAATGGCGTCGTTCTTTTTGAATGTTTTTGGTAGGCCTGTAACAAAGTCCATGGAAATATCATCCCATTTCCACACAGGAATATCTAATGGTTGCAGTAATCTACTAGCTCTTTGATGCTTAATCTTTACTTGCTGACAAGTTAAACAATGACTCACATATTTAGCTACATCTTCTTTCATACCACTCCACCAAAAGTTCTACCTTAGATCTCTATACATCTTAGTGGCTCCCGGGTGAATAGAAAAAGGTGAGTTGTGTGCCTCTGCTAATAAGGAGTCACGAAGGGTTGAGTCATCTGGCACACATAATCTATTCCCACACCAGATAACTCCTTGTTCATCAACTTGAAACTCAGATTGTTTCCCTATCTTCATATTTTGTAATATCGCCCAAAGTTCTCCATCTTGATTCTGAGCTTCCTTGATCCGTGTAATAAGATCAGATTCTATCCTCATCTTGGCTAGATAACGTTAGACTCACCAAGCTGTAACCTAACTTCCATTCTATCAAAATCTGAGATAATCTGTGGTTGGATTTGAAGATATGCTACTCCACCTGCACTCTTTCGACTGAGAGCATCTGCCACGACATTCGCCTTGCCCGGATGGTATTGGATGTTGGCATCGTAATCCTTAAGTAGTTCTAACCATCTCCTCTGCCTCATGTTGAGTTCTTTCTGAGTGAAAATATACTTAAGGCTCTTATGATCAGTAAAGATGTCACATGTCTCTCCATACAAATAATGTCTCCAAATCTTCAATGCAAATACCACAGCTGCAAGCTCTAGGTCATGTGTTAGGTAGTTTACCTCATATGGTTTAAGTTGTCGTGAAGCGTAGGCGATAACTTTACCATGCTGCATAAGAACACATCCAAGTCCCTTCTTTGATGCATCGCTATAATTTGGTACCCGCCAGAACCCGAAGGTAACGTAAGAATAGGGGCAGATACTAGTCTTTTCTTCAGTTCCTCAAAACTCTTTTCTCTATCTTCGTTCCAAGTAAACTTTACCCCTTTTCTCATAAGCTGAGTTAGAGGCAACGCCACACGAGAGAAACCTTCCACAAAACGTCGGTAATAGCCCGCTAAACCAAGAAAACTACGAACTTCAGTGACAGATGTCGGTCGGGGACACTTGGTAATAGCTTCCACCTTTGCTGGATCCATAGTGATACCTTTAGCTGATACAACATGGCCTAGAAATGCCACTTGTTCAAGCCAAAAGTCACACTTAGAAAATTAGCATATAACTTCTTTTAGCGTAAAGTCTCCAAATCGTGCGAAGATGGTCTTCATGCTCCTCTCTACTTTTAGAAAATACCAAGATGTCATCGATAAAAACAGTTACAAAGCGGTCCAAATACTCATGGAACATTCTGTTCATGAGGTCCATAAAGACATCTGGAGCATTGGTCAAGCCAAAAGGCATAACTAGAAACTCGTAGTGACCGTAACGGGTGCGGAATGCTGTCTTAGGAACATCTTGATCTCGAATCCTCAATTGATGGTATTCTGATCTGAGGTCGATCTTAGAGAAAAACTTTGCCCCTTGTAGTTGATCGAAGAGATCGTCAATACGCGGTAACGGATAGCGGTTCTGGATAGTAATCTTATTAAGCTCTCGGTAGTCGATGCATAGACGCATACTGCCATCTTTCTTCTTCACAAATAATACCGGTGCCCCCCATGGTGAAACACTTGGTCTAATGAATCCGAGTTGTAATAGCTCCTGCAGTTGTTCTTTCAATTCCTTTAACTCTACTGGGGCCATCCGATAAGGTGCCTTAGAAATAGGTTCCGCCCCAGGGATTAAATCAATAGTAAACTCGACTTCACGCTCAGGTGGTAACCCTGGAAGTTCTTCAGGAAAGACATCAGAGAATTCCCGAACAATAGGAAAGTCTTCAATACGAGGAGTATCCACTGATGTATCTTTTATAGCAGCTAAGAATCCCTCACATCCATGGAATATAAGCTTTAATTGGGCTTTCAGAGCAGAGTGATTTTGAGAGACTTCCGAGGTAGGCTCCCTTGGTAAACTAAGTCAGGATTCATAGGATCACCAAATAGCACACGACGAGTTTGACACTCTATGGTAACCTGGTGTCGTGTTAACCAATCCATGCCGAGAATAATATCGAAATCACCCATATGCATAGGAAATAAGTCAGCCTCTCTAATGATTGATTCGATCTGAATAGGACAGTTTTGGTACACTTGAGAAATAACAATCGATTCTCCAACAGGAGTAGAAATCACCAATGTAGGCTCTAGAGTAGTAGGCGTGATCATAAGATGCTTTGTGAATAGATGAGATACTATCGAGTGTGTGGAGCCAGTATCAAACAATACAGAAATATCATAGTCACCATAACGAAGTATACCACAAATCGTACCTATGCATTGATAACTAATGAGATACTAACGATGGTAAAACTAGAATCAATGGAAGTAGATTATGATTATTAGAATGAAATAGTATGGGAAGATGTACCTGGAGCATTAGCAGCTTCCCCTGCAGTTAGTGCGAATACTCGACCCCCGGTAGTGGGTGGCGCATTGGCTCCCTTAGCATCATTCTCTGGTCGGTTCCTCGCCTTTGGGCATTGACTAACCCTATGCCCCATATCTCCACAACCAAGACAAGCTCCTGTAAGTCGACGACAAGTTCCGGGATGATGCTTTCCACAATGAGTACACATCGGATGTCTAGAAGGATTGCCTTTTTGATTCACCGGTTGAGCTGCAATTGGTTGTTGATAGGGCATCATCTGACCTTGACTTCGAGTCTTACCATGCCATGGCTTAGTGTTCTTCCCCGATCCTTGATTTTTCTGACGATCATTTCCATTTCGGTCAGATCCTTGAGATGACTCACCGCCGGCCTGAATACGAGTCCCATCTCTACTTCGCTTCCTATTATCCTCAAATTTTAACAAAAATTCCTTTCTCTCTAGGTCCACCCTTTTTGCAGCCCTAACTGCTTCCTCAACATTGTTGAAAGTGGAGTGAATAATAGCCTTACGAATCCGATCACATACTGCCCATTGATACTTTTCAGCCCGTTCCTCAGGTGGTCCAGCAGAAGAACCTAGAAATCCCAACAATCGATAAAACCGGTCTGTAAAATCAGTGAGTGATTCATCATTTCGTTGACGGATGTTATCATACTCCCGCCTGTATGCTGCTTTATCCACATTCGTAAAATACTTGTCGAAGAATATGGAACGAAAATCATTCCAAGATAGAGTCTCCACGAACTGTTCACCTCCTCTTTCAGCTACAATATTTTCCCACCATACTTGAGCATCTTCCTCCAGCTTATAAGCAGCTAAACCCGCCCTGTACTGCTGATCAACTCTAAGCACGGTAAAAATTTTCTCAATGTGAGTGATCCAGTCTTTGGCCACTGCAGGTGTAGCCGCCTTAGTGAATGATCGTGGTTTTTGCTTTTGAAATCGCGCTAGCCAAACATCTGCACCAGTTAGGTTTGGATTCGGGTTTGGATCTGGATTTGGATTTGGGTTTGGATTTGGATTCGGATTTGGGTTTGGATTTGGATTAGGATTTGGGTTTGGATTCGGATTCTGATTTTGGTTTGGATTTGGATTAGGATTTAGGTTTGGATTCGGATTACGTACTGCGCCAATCAAAGTCGGTAGTATAGCAGTAAGTGCTTAGGTCATAGCACTAACAAGGTTTGGATCAGGTCCATCTGACCCGCTAGAATTTCGTGAAGTACGACGGGGAGGCATCTAGAATGAAAACATATCAAATTAATCAGAACAAAGTGAATTAGAAAATAGCCATATAATATATAGAGAATCTAACCCAATGTCTACCCAATCCTCACATTTCTTAATTATTTCGTTTAAGTTTTCTACATAAAGGAGCCTAAGCTCTGATACCATAACTGTAACACCCAACCCAGGTAGGATTGACGTGTCACTCAAACAGTAATCAGAGTTTCATGGATGATAAAATTAAAGTACTAAGAACTTTACATAGGTCGAAATAATTTTAATAAAGTCTTAAAATCAAAATACTATTAAGTCTTATTAATCCAAATGTTCTCATCCTAACTTCTTGAGTTAACACTCTTCACTCGTTCCCCTGAGCCCCTTGAGTACCTGCTATAAACATAAGAGAAAACAACAAAAGAAGACACGGCTGAGCCAAAGAATGCTCAGTAACGGAAGTAAACAATAGCAATACAATGATCAATAACGATAACAATAAGATGATCAAGTAAAAAATCAATAATAATGATCATCTAAAAGGAATACCCATATGAGCCAATAATAATAACACTTAACAATGTGTAGATTAGCTGCAGTTCTAATGCACCAATATGTGAGATAGGAATGTGGGCACACACACCTAACCATCTCACCAATAAACAATTAACAATGATATCCTAGGATCGATCCATACACCTCCTTTAACACTATCAATATGTGTAACAACTTAGCACACAATAATAATGTAGAGACGCTGTGGTCTAATCGCTCTGCCACAGATAGAGCACGTCACTTGTGCCACAATGACGCCCTATGTCCCCATAGGTGGATGTGCTCGGGTATGGAGGTCAATAATACAATCAAGTCAATATAACACAATAAGTTACATTAGAGCTCATAACCCTTAATCAAGGTTACTAGCTATAATCAATCATTTAGGAAGCATGTGACAATGAGTACAAAGCAGATAAAGGCTATCACATACAAACAATATCAACTATACAATAAGCACTTATAACAATAATCTTATGGATTTAATAATTAACAAGTCACGTTACGAATACAAGATAAGGATCAAGAACGAGAGGTATTCATGCTACGAGAGGGAAAGGGTCGGAATCCGTACCTTAGTTCAAAATTAGGAGCCATAAAATTAAGAAGTTCTCAACAAGTACGCGAACCTACAATTTCATTTAGGTTGTTATACTACTGAACATACATATCTTGACTAGTTCAACTCATTGGGTTCCGGTGGCAAGACACAAAGATCCTTTATTAAATTATTAGACATTTATCCTTTTTGTTTCTTCCATAAACAATTGGCAACAGTTTGTTTTCCTTTTTATTTTTAGCATTCATTTGAGCATTGTGGGTCGATTAAAACTCATTAATGTATTCAATCAAATTTACTTTTTATTTTTGTATATATATTACTCTGTTTAGTATCGACCTATAGGTCTACAAAATAATTAAATCATGAGAAAATAATGATTTAGACTTACGTTACAGATGCATATAACCATTCTTAATTTCCTTAACTTACTAATATATACGTACATATTATAATAGGTACACCAGAACCATTCTAATTATATATATATATATATATGTGTGTGTGTGTGTGTGTGTGTTTATGTGTGTGTGTATATATATATAAAACATTCTAACTCTTACTAAACATGGTTTGTTTAGTCGAACCATTATCCATAACAAATCAAAATACCTACTGTATGGGTTCGATGAAGTCAACTATAACTAGCAGAAAAGATACAAAACGAAAAAAAAAGCTACAAAATCAAAATGTTTAAGCTGATCTATGTGATGCCCAGGTGCATCATATTAGTTCGTCCTTCGAACTTGCAAAGTTCACTCAACCAATAAATAAGTAAATTAAGCATGAGGTTCTAACATGGTTTGATTTCAAAGTTCAAGTCCAGGAGATGATCTGTATGACTTAATATTCTCATTAACATATGTTAAAACATATATATATATATTTTTTGCCATAGAATGAACATCCACACACTTATAACGAGCTTATACTTTCTTCGGAAATCTAATTGCAACCACATAAGTTCTGCTCACCGGAACCAAATGTTATCGTAGAACCAATATTCAAAGACTGAAGCGTACAAGCAACGAGGATGGTTCGATTTGTTACCTTAATCAACGTGGAAGACGGTGCCGAATCAACGTTTTATAAGGAACAGAGGCAGGGCCGAAGTGAAGTCGATACAATGTGAACCGGTGGCTGCGTATGTTACCCAATAGAGAAACAAACTTTGAGTTAAAGCTTTGTGACCCGGATTTAATAGTATCGGATTGATGTAGTGATACCTGGTCAGGCACGAGGGTCGGTCAAGAGAACGGATAGCAAACACGGGACGACGAATGAACTCGTCGGGTGGTTCGATGTTGTCAACGGTCCACTGAACAAGAGGCAGATTCTTGATAGCTGGTTTCAATTATGGTTCGTCGGCGGATCTAAATCACACCACAATTGCGGTTTAAGGAAGAGATATGAGACTAGATGAAATTTACATGAGTAGATCGGAGGTCTTAAGGGGTTTAAAATGGCTGAATGGGGTGTGATTGGGAAGAGATTACATCCTCATTCCCACGCTGAGTTTGTTGCAGAAGATAAAAGCATAATTCGGAACAAACTTGTCGAATAACCCGCAACGATTAAGGAATCAGAAGTCACAAGATGTAGTCGGTTAACAATTGGTATCTTGACTTTGTTTCAAATGTCATTTATTCCCTCGATTCCTTTATTATTATTACTATTATTATTATCATTATGTAGGATCTTCCGTTTGAAACCGATAATTAAGACGATACGAAGGGTGCAGGTGGTCGGATGAATGTTAACAGCGATGGAAAAAACGTTCTTGAACGTGTTCCGGTCAAAAACCTCCATTCGAGATAAGTGATCTTAAGAAGCAATACCATTGCACTGTTATAAACGCGATCTCTCGCGTTCACTCTACTACCTCTTTGGTGATATAGCCATTTGCTTCACCTTTTACCAGCTTGCATCAAATTACATTCCTCTGTTACCTAAGCCCCTTAACTACATAGCATGGCCAATTTATTGGTTCTGTCAAGGTAGTAGTTTTATGGGCATATGGAGTATCGGTCATGATTTGGGCCATCACGCCTTTAGCGAATACCAGTGGCTCGATGATGCACTTGGTTTTGTCCTACACTCTTCGTTTCTCACTCCGTACTTCTCTTTCAAATACAGTCATCGTAGCCACCATGCTCACACCAACTCGATGGAGTACGATGAGGTGTGGATCCCCAAAAGAAAGGCGGATACCTTGTATTCCGAAGTTCTTAACAACCCATTAGGCAACATGTTCATGACTGTTGTTAGGTTACTACTCAGCTTTCCCATGTATTTTACCTTCAATATTCATGGTAGGGAATACAATGGTTTTGCAAGTCACTTTTACCCACAGAGTCCTATCTTTAACGATAGCGAGCGCAAACAAATTTGGCTCTCGGATGCTGGAATGCTTGTAGCTTTCTACGCACTATACAAGATTGCTGCAGCCACAAGTGCAACATGGCTATTTTGCATCTATGGTGCTCCATTGTTGGTTATGAATGCACATTTCATCTTTTTCACCTTTCTACACCATAGTCATCCTTCACTTGCTCACTACGACTCGAGGGAGTGGGATTGGCTAAGAGGCGCCCTATCGACAGTTGACAGAGATTATGGTATCTTTAACAATGTTTTTCATGATGTAACATGTGCTCATGTGGTTCACCATTTGATATCTATCATCCCACATTATCATACCGTGGAGGCAACAAAGGCCGTCAAGCCTATTCTCGGCGACTACTATAAGTTCGATGATACGCCGATCCTAGAGGCTTTCTGGAGAGAAACAAAGAACTGCATTTATGTTGAACCAGGTGAAGGTGCTGAGGATAGTGGTGTTTACTGGTTCCGAAAGTAGACTTACAAACCTATACCTTGTATACGTTCATGAAGCAAGAATAATTATGCCATCATTTCTACGTTGTTTACATGAATCCAGATTCCATGATGTAACTACTTGATTGATATGTTTATGTGGATTTCTTTCACTTCATTTCTTTCTTTTTCTTTTCCTATTCTAGTTTGTGGTTTACTTTGATGCAACATCTACTAGCTATAACGTTTCAATTACTAAGCATAACACCAAATGGTTTTTAATGAAAAAAAAGATATGATATGTGTGTGGCACTATCAGCATTGTTCAAGTTAGCACTATGAGCATTGTTCAAGTTAAGAAGCTTCCTTCATAGGCCACCAAAGATGTAATTACATGGTTACATTTCTTTTTTCATGCACACGAATTCTACTTGTCTCTCTTGTACCAAAATTAACTCTGTTAAGTTACACTACAAGCAATGTACACCACACCTTTTCCTATTCTAGTGTATTGTATCTTTTTTCATTGTAGGATATGGTGTACAACACGAATTTTTTCTTATGATGCTAAAACAAATTAGGTTGTTAAGTTTTAGCCTTCATTTGATATCAATGTTTACCAAATCATACTTTAAGTCTACTCTAACCCCTAACTACTATCAATTAAGTTTTAGCCTTCATTTGATATCAATGTTTACCAAATCATACTTTAAGTCTACTCTAACCCCTAACTACTATCAAGCAATGTATACCTAAAGAACACAATAACATAACGGTTGATGTCGTACACTTTTACCTCTAAGATCTCGTTGAGCAATTATAATTGTTAGACTCTAACTCATTATTAGAAGCTACCTCCAACATATACAGCATAATTGTGCTTGTTTCACATGGAAACATGTGTTTTGGAATAAAACTTGAAGCCGAGAAGAATAAAATGGTTAGTCTTGTGTGCTAGAGCTTTCAATTGGTACCTGGGGACGACACATGATTGACCTACAAACAAAACTACAAAATATTGTTGAGAAATACATATGATTTAGTGCTTATACTTTTGCAATCGTCTAACTTACGTGTTTGGCGAGCCATTCAACACACACCTTTGTTGAGGCCCCTTCGGATTGAATTATCTGGATCATTCGTGGATGGACATCGATTATGAGTATGCACAGATTTGTGTAGGGACTCAGTGGAACAAAATACATACACTGTTATTCCACACAAATGTCGATTACAAGATGTCCTATTTATAGGTCAATATGGCGGTTAATAACTAACTAAACTAACACAATCAACCCGTAAATTACCGCCAATTTACAACAGTTTGACTTTCTATTGACTTTTATAATTTCTTGATTATTAACATTCCAACAATCACTCTCCTAATCAAGAAATTAATAACTTTGTTGTTGTTCATCCGAATGTGCAGTCCATCTTCTTCCTTCTTCGTTTAAATCCCGATTTTCAACTTTGTTTGACTCTCCGGATCCGTTGATCAAGATTAAGCGGTGTTAGCGCCGTCTTTGTCAAATTGAAATTGGTACTCCTTGAACTGCCATGACTTTCCGATTTCTATTTGAATCGGATTCCAACGGGGTTAGCGCCGTCATGATTAATCCTTTGGTTATGTGTTGAAGGCAATTCAATGTGGTCACGGATTTGTCAACCGGTTTCGAATGAATCTTGGGTGGATTCAATTTTTCGATCCTATGATTAACAATTCCTATCCTTGATTTTGAATTCATTGTCTCTGTGATCTTCTCTTCTGATTGAAACTTTCAATTGCACTAAACACCACGATACAATTGACTAAAACCCCATCTTGCAACTCTCTGTTTTTTCCCTTTCACCGTGATCGGCACCTTCGATCATTCTTTCTGAATTTGATGTGTTTTCCCTTCTATCTTCATCAAATTATTCTTTCTTTTGACCATGGCCTTCTGCCTACATCGATTATGGGGTTTAGATCGCTCAGTTCTGAAATCTTCTTCATACTCTGTTTCTTTCTCTTGATGATTGTGACTGCATCTTCATGTTTGGACTGCTTTCGATTGATCCCTTGTAACCAACGCTTTGATACCATGTTGAGGCCCCTTCGGATCGGATTATCTGGATCATTTGTGGATGAACATCGATTATGAGTATGCACAGATTTGTGCAAGGACTCGGCGGAACAAAATACACACACTGTTATTCCACACAAATGTCGATTACAAGATGTCCTATTTATAGGTCAATATGACAGTTAATAACTAACTAAACTAACACAATCAACCCTAAATTACCGCCAATTTACAACAGTTTGACTTTCTATTTGACTTTTATAATTTCTTGATTATTAACATTCCAACACCTTTCTCTAGTTGCATCCATGTCAACATAACTAATATGTAGATTTTGTTTGCGTAGTTGTTCTTTGAAGACGCAAAGGAAGGTTGAACCTTTATACAATTTCAAAAGCCATACATGTATAAAAATCAGATAATCACATATAAAGAAGGGTGCTAATAAAGGGACACCCAATCCTTTAAATCAACACCCACCTATACCCCACGTATGGGTACATACGCGGCACATGCCCGGCGTACAGGTACCGACCATTAAAGTGCCATTAATGTCTGACATTCTACGTCACATCAGTCGACCTATACGGGGTGTCTAGGCCCATACGCCACGTATAGGTCGGTGTCGTATATGACAAGTGGGTAGGTCCCTTGACCGCTGCACCGATAGCTATATGCGGTGTATGGGTCCATAAACCGCGTATAGCTGTGGGTGCAGGCAACATATCGGCCTACGGGGTATAGGCCCATTTTCGTTGTGTATATAAAGGGAGGCAACATATTCGCTCGTCTAAAAAACGTAAAGGTTTGAATTCTCAAATTCATTCGTTTGTGATTGATGGTTTGATTTAAGATCACAAGAAATTTGAGTTATGTGGTTTAATATTTTCTTCTCGCAAATAATTTACTCGGTAATAATATATATTCTTACTTCAGTAAGTATTTACATACATATATACATATATCTGAATTGGATATTTAAGAATCGTTTTAACTGACTCGGGTTCCATCGGTGTTAGTCGGTTACGGTTAAACTGAATAATTTTCAAGATTTTTATCAGAACCGACTGATACCGTGGAACCAGAGTTAGTTGAAATGATTATTAAGTAATCAAGACATTTATGTATACGTAAGTATGTATATAAATGAAGTATGAGTTATAGTTTACCTAAAAAAATTTTTGAAGAAATAGTTGACCCACGTAGCCCTATTTTCTTTCTAAGTCATGCGCGTAAACAGTGCTCATTCGCCTGAACAAAGGTCGTGCGCCTGAACAAAGGTCATGCGCCTAAGTCATGCACCTAAGTCTTGGGCGTATGAGCACTATACATGGCGTATGGGCCCGCATGAGCACTATACGTGGCGTATGGGCCCATACGCCACGTATAGTGCTCATGCGCCCAAGACTTAGACGGGACACAAGATTCATTTTCAACTATATAAGAACGCTTTCGATAATACTTTCGATAACGCTTTCCATCTCTGTAAATCTCAAATGTGAAAATCTCAAACGTGCAAATCTCAAACGTATTTCTCTCTCATAATATCAAACTTTTTATTCGTTTGTTATGTCGTGTAACACCCGAAAGTTTGACTTCTCAGCATGTGATGCGACTGAGCTTCAGTCGCCTGTGATTTATGCGACTGAAGTCCAGCCGCATGGCTATTCGGCCGATTGGAGCTCAACCGCACGATTGGAGCTCAACCGCCCGAATGAAGTATGAGCCGAACGGAACACGTGCGATTGGGGTCCAATCGCATGGTGTTGATGCGACTGAAGGTCCAGTCGCCCCTGGACCAGATGCGACTGAGAGGTGGGTATAAAAGAGGAGCAGCTCCATTCTCCTCCCATTTTCAATCGGGAAGAGACAGTGAGCGACCGAGAACAGCAGAGAAGAGAGGGAAAGTGCTGCCCGAGCTCCGAATCCGTCGAGAAGATAGCCAAAGTCGAAGTTCACCTACTTCTACCTGTAATGTGAGTTCTAGGACCCCTCATTTACATGTTTTTAACTGATTTTGGGGCTGGATCACATAATAACCCTAGTTTTGTAAAAGTGTATAGTTGACCCATTTGATGAAATCATAGATAATGTGATTATAGTGTGATATAGGACTTGCACATGCTTGTATGATATCCTAGTATGAATCCCTAAGCTTTGGGAGGGTCAATTTGGGTTAAAAACGGGTTTAAGGTGGGTCTGAGCACTTAGGTTCGCGACTACTGTTCTTGAAGAACTCCAGTCGCTGCCCAGTTAGGGTTATGCGACTGAAGGGCCATTCGGCCGAATGAGTGCCAGTTGATGTCCAATCGCCCGATTGAAGTTCAAACGCACGATTGAGCCTCAGTCGCCCGATAGGACATGCGATCGAAGGTTTAGGTCGCACAAGCCCAATCGCAGAATAGTTCAGTCGCATAGACCCATTCGCATAGTAGTACAGACGCCCAACTGAGGATTCAGTCGCATAGACCCATTCGCATAGTAGTACAGACGCCCGACTGAGGATTCAGTCGCATAGACCCATTCGCATAGTAGTACAGACGCCCGACTGAGGATTCAGTCGCATAGACCCATTCGCATAGTAATACAGACGCCCGACTGAGGATTCAGTCGCATAGACCCATTCGCATAGTAATACAGACGCCCGACTGAGGATTCAGTCGCATAGGAGTCCAATCGCATGACTCAGTCGCATGGAAATCGTGCGACTAGGGTATGTTCAGTCGCCCGAACAGGGCTGATGTGATTGGATAAAGAAGTGTATGTGTACGGTATGTATGCTAGCTATGATGTTGCTATGATAGATGGTGAACACTGATAAATTGTAAATATTAATGTGTCTTGATTTGATGCATGCTTATCCCCCATAGTATACATGATATCTTTAATATATGAAATGAAAGTATTATATAAAGTACAGAGAAAGAGTAATAAAGAAAGAGAAAGGAACAGTAATGAAAGTAACAAGTCTTGCAAGCATATAGGAGTTATACGACTATGTGTCGTTAGCTCAACTGTGTGGCGGGCTAGCTACCCAATGACGCACACAGGGTCAATCAATTGAGATTGGCAGGACCTTTGGACGTGCCCCGGATGTTCGGGTCGGCCTTGTACATAGTACGCATAGCCCTTTCGGGGGAACCGTTGAACCCTTCGGGGGAATACACATAGCCCTTTCGGGGGAACCGTTGAACCCTTCGGGGGAATACACATAGCCCTTTCGGGGGAAACACAGTTGGCTCTTCGGAGCATATAGATGGCCCGACATCCATTCTCCCCACGCGCACATAGTTGGGGTACCGCCCACTGGTCCACATAGAAAGTGAAACATAAAGATAAAGTTACAGACAAGGCCTATAGTACAGAGAACGAACATTATTTGTTCACACAGTTGATGCGTGCTCGCATATACAGTACAGTTTAGTATAATACAGAAAAAGGGTATTTTTATATACTAATTATAAAACTAGAACTCACTCAGCAACGCTGACTTTTTATGTGTTTCCAGATCGCAGGTAGTGTTGCTGAGGATGGCACGAGGCGGCTACTCAGCTCTTTTGGGAGGGCATTCTCCATTGTGTAATGCTGCAACGTCACGTGTTGCGGGCCCATAACGCACGCAAAAAGTCACGTTGCCTGCCATTACGAGATTTCTTGAGGATCTGAATCAACGAGATTACTCAAGAAATCTCCTTTATATATTTTTGAATTTAATATCTTCTTTATGAAGAAAATATATTTTCTTATTTCGGTAGAGGTCGCCGTACGACCCTATGATTGCTGAGGAATATGCATCAGCAGCAATCATAGTATAGTATGCCCCTATGATTGCTGAGGATTCGAATAAACGAGATTGTTAGATAATCTCGGGTTTCTATGTGTCTCTCCAGCAATCATAGCAAAGTTAGGATGTGTAAAGCAAGTTGTATTTTGTAAGTTTGTCAATGATGTAATGACTTTTATGAATGAATGAGAATGTATTTATGTCTTCTTTATTAATTCCGCTGCGTATGTTATGATCATGTATTAAAAGTATGTTTATACATTGTTTATCTAAAATATATGCAATGAAGAACCAACCGTAAGGTGCCCGGTGAGCGGGGCCTTACAAGTTGGTATCAGAGCAAAAGTTTAAGTAAAATGGGTAAATTTTCATAATAAACCTAAACTTAAACTGAGAATGGGACAGGGAGAATGAGAATGCCATCTGAGTAGCTGCGTGCCATCAGGTATTTTCATAAATGTTAAATAAAGTATGTGCGTGTGAAGTGTGGTTATGTGTGCTGTTAGATTTGGATACTGGTGTAGTCAGGAAGGGTAATGCTTGGGGTACGAAAAGTGGAGTAAGTGACTAATCACAACTGGCCACTGTAATTAGTAACTTACTGTACTTAACATAAACTGAGCTATTTCCCTGAATGACCGTGTTGGTGTTTTAATCTTTCAGTGTGATAGAAGATGGTCGGTGATAGATCATCTGATGCTTCCCGTGATGGTGAACGTGGTGATGAGCCGCGTATCACGCGAGGAAGACTTAGAAAAGAGAAAGTAGTTCATGAGGAGAACGAGGTTCCTCACCAGGAAGAGACGGACGAAAGCGCCAAGTTGAGAGCCTCGGTAAAAGAGGCAGTGATTGAGGAAGTGCACCAAGTTATGCAGACGATTTTACCGACTGTAATGACCGAAGCGATAAAGGCAGTAAGAGAAGAGGATAGACGAGGGAGGAGACGGTCCTCCGGTAGACAGCAACGGTCAGGGGTAGAAACAGTATTGTCTGATGATGAAGAGGAAGAAGAGGAAGAACAGGTACGGGAGACAGCCCGGGGTTGTGATTATGGGAAATTCATGAGGTGCAAGCCTCCAACTTTTGATGGTTCAGGTACGGCTGCTGAGGCTCACCAATGGGTGAGAGAGATGGAGGCGGTCCTTGATATCAGCGATTGCCATGAGGATAAAAAGGTGAAGTTTGCTACCCACTCGTTTACGGGGACGGCGTTGTGTTGGTGGGACAATATTGTCCAGGCCGAGGGTAGTCGGGCTATTGGGAAGATGAAGTGGTCGGAGTTGAAAAGAATGGTGATCGAGGAGTTTAGTCCTCGTCGTGAGATGGATAGAGTAGAGAGAGAGTTCCTGCAGCTAGAGGCGGGTACGATGACCCATCAGCAATACACGACTAAGTTTAACGACATGGCACGGCTGGTGCCAGAGCAAGTGACGCCGGTATCCCGCAAGATTAACCGGTACATTCAGGGGTTGCCAGCCGAAATTCGTTGGCATTTGATTTCTGCCCGACCCAGTACTTTCAGGTCGGCGGTGGATTTAGCCGGTAGGCTGTACGATGAACGGGCTGCGATGGTAAAGGCTGAGGGCAGTAAGAAGGGAAGTGAGGAAAGGAAGTGGCAGGGAAAGAGGTTTGGTCGAGGGGGTGCCTCGACGAGTAATAAGAAGACGAAGGTGGACGACCGCCGGGTGGTCACGTCGGGTTCAGGAGGAAAGAAGTGTGGTAAATGCGGGAGAGAGCACGGTGGTGAGTGCAGATGGGGGCTGAACGTGTGTTTCAGGTGTGGTCAGCCTGGCCACATTGCTAGAGACTGTAGGAAGCCTAGGGCTGAGACTTCAGGGGTAAAGAAGACGGGAAGTGAAGGTCCGAAAGCAAGCGCCAGGGCATTCACAATGACACAGGAAGAGGCGAGGACAGACCCCGATGTAGTGTCCGGTACGTTTCTGGTGAACCAAACTTTAGCCTCCGTGTTATTTGATTCGGGTGCCAGTAGGAGTTTCATTTCTGTTGCTTTTCGTGCCAAATTGCCTGTTAGTAGTAGACGTGTGGATGTGCCGTTTGATGTAGAGACTGCTATAGGTAAAACCACCAGGATTTCCGAGGTAATTGAGGGTTGTGACATAGAACTGGAGGGCCACAAATTCCAAGTTAAGCCATTTGCGATGACGTTAGGTGGTTTCGATTTGGTGCTTGGAATGGATTGGTTGGCAGATTTCGAGGCGAACATTGTGTGTCGCAAGAAGATGATCAGTTTGACAGCGCCTGACGGTAGTCCAGTGACAGTGTATGGGGATCGGGTTACTACGATTCCGAAAGTGATCTCAATGGCAGTGGCGGGGAAATGTATGAGGCGTGGATGTAGCGCCTATTTATGTTATGTGAAAGATGTAGAGAAGCCAGCACCACAACTGTCTGATGTTCCGGTTGTGTGTGAGTTCCCAGACGTATTCCCGGAAGACTTATCGGGATTGCCACCTGACAGAGAGATCGAGTTCCAGATTGATTTAGTACCAGGCGCCCAACCTGTTGCCAAAGCACCATACCGATTGGCCCCGACAGAGATGAAAGAGTTGATGGAGCAGTTACAAGAGCTGTTAGATAAGGGGTTTATTCGACCGAGTATCTCACCTTGGGGTGCTCCGGTCCTGTTTGTAAAGAAAAAGGACGGTAGTATGAGAATGTGCATCGACTACCGTGAGTTGAATAAGCTGACAGTAAAGAACAGATACCCCTTGCCGAGAATCGACGACTTGTTTGATCAACTTCAGGGTGCTAGCTGGTTTTCACGTATAGATCTTCGATCAGGCTACCATCAACTGAAGGTGAAGGAGCAGTATATCCCTAAAACAGCTTTTCGTACGCGCTACGGTCATTATGAGTTCCTCGTTATGTCATTTGGTTTGACCAACGCGCCAGCTGCTTTTATGGATCTAATGAACAGGGTGTGCCGGCCGATGTTGGATAAATCAGTGATTGTATTCATTGATGACATCTTGATTTATTCAAAAAGCGAGACTGAACATGCCGGTCACATTCGCGAAGTTCTGGAGACACTGAGAAGGGAGAAGTTGTATGCAAAGTTCTCCAAGTGCGCATTTTGGTTGCGTGAAGTTCAGTTCTTGGGTCACGTGGTAAATCCGGATGGGATTCTAGTTGATCCGGCAAAGGTGGAAGCAGTAATGCAATGGAAGTCTCCGAAAACGCCATCCGATATCCGTAGTTTCTTGGGTTTGGCGGGCTACTACCGAAGGTTTATCCAAGACTTTTCCAAAATTGCTTCTCCACTAACAAAGTTGACCCGAAAGGATGTGAAATTTGAATGGGGTCAAGCACAGGAGAAGGCATTCGAAGAACTGAAGACAAGATTGACCCAAGCTCCAGTATTGGCACTGCCCGATGGGAGTGAAGATTTAGTGGTTTATTCTGATGCCTCCTACTCGGGGTTGGGGTGTGTATTAATGCAGAGGGGAAAGGTGATAGCCTATGCATCCCGGCAGCTGAAAGTTCATGAGGTTAATTACCCTACTCATGACCTGGAGCTAGCAGCTGTGGTTTTCGCGTTAAAGATTTGGCGGCACTATTTATACGGGACGAAGTGCACCATCTTCACAGACCACAAAAGCTTGAAGTACTTCTTCGAGCAGAAAGATCTGAATATGAGGCAGAGACGGTGGTTGGAGCTAATAAAAGACTATGATTGTGAAATCCATTACCACCCGGGCAAGGCTAACGTGGTGGCTGATGCCCTTAGCCGAAAGGAGAGGCCCGAGCCAATTCGAGTGAAGGCGTACCAGCTAATCATGACCTCCGACGTGATGAAACAGGTCAAAGAGTTCCAAGATGAGGCTTTGAAAGACGAACATCTTAACTCTGAACGAATGAGAGGTCTGGTCGCGGAGTTGGGGGAGAACGCAATGGGTGTTAAAACTCGGTTTGGGCGCATGTGGATTCCTCGTCTTGGGGATCTACAAATGAAGATTTTGGATGAAGCTCACAAGTCTCGATACTCCATTCATCCCGGTGCCACCAAGATGTACCAAGATATGAAGAAAGATTATTGGTGGCCGGGTATGAAACGCGATGTGGTGGAGTATGTGAGTAAATGCCTCACGTGTTTGCAAGTGAAGGCGGAGCACCAGAAGCCGTATGGAAAGATTCAACCTTTGGACATCCCGGAGTGGAAGTGGGAACACATCACCATGGATTTCATCACAAAGCTGCCACGTACCCCTAAAGGGTATGATACGATCTGGGTGATTGTGGATCGATTGACGAAGAGCGCTCACTTCTTACCGATGCGGGAGACATATTCGTCCGAGAAGTTGGCTGATCTTTTCATCAAGGAGATTGTGACTCGTCATGGTGTACCGGTGTCGATTGTATCTGACCGCGACACCCGGTTTACATCCAAATTCTGGAAGAAATTCCACGATGCCATGGGAACGAGGTTGCATATTAGCATGGCGTATCATCCTCAAACTGATGGTCAGTCAGAAAGGACCATTCAGACCTTGGAGGACATGCTTCGGGCATGTGTTATTGATTTCGGAGGAAGTTGGGATGACCATCTACCGTTAGCTGAGTTCTCGTACAACAACAGTTATCATGCTAGTATTGGCATGCCACCCTACGAGATGTTATACGGTAGAAGATGCAGGACCCCCGTCTGTTGGGGTGAAATTGGTCAGAAAGAATTGGGGAGCGTCGAAGTGGTAGAGGCTACGACTGAAAAGCTCGAAAGAATTAAAGCGTATATGAAGGCAGCCAAAGATCGACAGAAGTCGTATGCCGACAAGCGACGCCGACCAATTGAGTTCAAAGTGGGAGACCGGGTTATGCTGAAGGTCTCACCTTGGAAAGGGATCATTCGATTCCGAAAGCGGGGTAAATTGAGTCCGCGATATATAGGCCCTTTCCGGATTGTTGCTCGAGTGGGGGAGGTGGCTTATAGGTTGGATCTGCCAGATGAACTAAGTGGGATTCACCCGACCTTCCACGTGTCTCATCTGAGGAAATGTTTGGCAGACGAAGACATGGTCGTTCCACTGGATGATATCGAGGTAGACGAGAAGCTCAATTATGTAGAGCAACCAGTGGCGATCATAGATCGCAAAGAGAAGAGGTTGAGGAATAAAGTGGTTCCCCTTGTGCGTGTACAGTGGCGGCACAGGAAGGGATCCGAGTCGACGTGGGAAACTGAAGAAGAAATGAGGCAGCATTACCCACGATTGTTCGAAGAATGACAGGTTTCGGGGACGAAACCTAAAATAAGGGGGTGGACTTGTAACACCCGAAAGTTTGACTTCTCAGCATGTGATGCGACTGAGCTTCAGTCGCCTGTGATTTATGCGACTGAAGTCCAGCCGCATGGCTATTCGGCCGATTGGAGCTCAACCGCACGATTGGAGCTCAACCGCCCGAATGAAGTATGAGCCGAACGGAACACGTGCGATTGGGGTCCAATCGCATGGTGTTGATGCGACTGAAGGTCCAGTCGCCCCTGGACCAGATGCGACTGAGAGGTGGGTATAAAAGAGGAGCAGCTCCATTCTCCTCCCATTTTCAATCGGGAAGAGAATGGAGCTGCTCCTCTTTTATACCCACCTCTCAGTCGCATCTGGTCCAGGGGCGACTGGACCTTCAGTCGCATCAACACCATGCGATTGGACCCCAATCGCACGTGTTCCGTTCGGCTCATACTTCATTCGGGCGGTTGAGCTCCAATCGTGCGGTTGAGCTCCAATCGGCCGAATAGCCATGCGGCTGGACTTCAGTCGCATAAATCACAGGCGACTGAAGCTCAGTCGCATCACATGCTGAGAAGTCAAACTTTCGGGTGTTACAAGTCCACCCCCCTTATTTTAGGTTTCGTCCCCGAAACCTGTCATTCTTCGAACAATCATGGGTAATGCTGCCTCATTTCTTCTTCAGTTTCCCACGTCGACTCGGATCCCTTCCTGTGCCGCCACTGTACACGCACAAGGGGAACCACTTTATTCCTCAACCTCTTCTCTTTGCGATCTATGATCGCCACTGGTTGCTCTACATAATTGAGCTTCTCGTCTACCTCGATATCATCCAGTGAAACGACCATGTCTTCGTCTGCCAAACATTTCCTCAGATGAGACACGTGGAAGGTCGGGTGAATCCCACTTAGTTCATCTGGCAGATCCAACCTATAAGCCACCTCCCCCACTCGAGCAACAATCCGGAAAGGGCCTATATATCGCGGACTCAATTTACCCCGCTTTCGGAATCGAATGATCCCTTTCCAAGGTGAGACCTTCAGCATAACCCGGTCTCCCACTTTGAACTCAATTGGTCGGCGTCGCTTGTCGGCATACGACTTCTGTCGATCTTTGGCTGCCTTCATATACGCTTTAATTCTTTCGAGCTTTTCAGTCGTAGCCTCTACCACTTCGACGCTCCCCAATTCTTTCTGACCAATTTCACCCCAACAGACGGGGGTCCTGCATCTTCTACCGTATAACATCTCGTAGGGTGGCATGCCAATACTAGCATGATAACTGTTGTTGTACGAGAACTCAGCTAACGGTAGATGGTCATCCCAACTTCCTCCGAAATCAATAACACATGCCCGAAGCATGTCCTCCAAGGTCTGAATGGTCCTTTCTGACTGACCATCAGTTTGAGGATGATACGCCGTGCTAATATGCAACCTCGTTCCCATGGCATCGTGGAATTTCTTCCAGAATTTGGATGTAAACCGGGTGTCGCGGTCAGATACAATCGACACCGGTACACCATGACGAGTCACAATCTCCTTGATGAAAAGATCAGCCAACTTCTCGGACGAATATGTCTCCCGCATCGGTAAGAAGTGAGCGCTCTTCGTCAATCGATCCACAATCACCCAGATCGTATCATACCCTTTAGGGGTACGTGGCAGCTTTGTGATGAAATCCATGGTGATGTGTTCCCACTTCCACTCCGGGATGTCCAAGGTTGAATCTTTCCATACGGCTTCTGGTGCTCCGCCTTCACTTGCAAACACGTGAGGCATTTACTCACATACTCCACCACATCGCGTTTCATACCCGGCCACCAATAATCTTTCTTCATATCTTGGTACATCTTGGTGGCACCGGGATGAATGGAGTATCGAGACTTGTGAGCTTCATCCAAAATCTTCATTTGTAGATCCCCAAGACGAGGAATCCACAGTAACACCCGAAAGTTTGACTTCTCAGCATGTGATGCGACTGAGCTTCAGTCGCCTGTGATTTATGCGACTGAAGTCCAGCCGCATGGCTATTCGGCCGATTGGAGCTCAACCGCACGATTGGAGCTCAACCGCCCGAATGAAGTATGAGCCAAACGGAACACGTGCGATTGGGGTCCAATCGCATGGTGTTGATGCGACTGAAGGTCCAGTCGCCCCTGGACCAGATGCGACTGAGAGGTGGGTATAAAAGAGGAGCAGCTCCATTCTCCTCCCATTTTCAATCGGGAAGAGACAGTGAGCGACCGAGAACAGCAGAGAAGAGAGGGAAAGTGCTGCCCGAGCTCCGAATCCGTCGAGAAGATAGCCAAAGTCGAAGTTCACCTACTTCTACCTGTAATGTGAGTTCTAGGACCCCTCATTTACATGTTTTTAACTGATTTTGGGGCTGGATCACATAATAACCCTAGTTTTGTAAAAGTGTATAGTTGACCCATTTGATGAAATCATAGATAATGTGATTATAGTGTGATATAGGGCTTGCACATGCTTGTATGATATCCTAGTATGAATCCCTAAGCTTTGGGAGGGTCAATTTGGGTTAAAAACGGGTTTAAGGTGGGTCTGAGCACTTACGTTCGCGACTACTGTTCTTGAAGAACTCCAGTCGCTGCCCAGTTAGGGTTATGCGACTGAAGGGCCATTCGGCCGAATGAGTGCCAGTTGATGTCCAATCGCCCGATTGAAGTTCAAACGCACGATTGAGCCTCAGTCGCCCGATAGGACATGCGATCGAAGGTTTAGGTCGCACAAGCCCAATCGCAGAATAGTTCAGTCGCATAGACCCATTCGCATAGTAGTACAGACGCCCAACTGAGGATTCAGTCGCATAGACCCATTCGCATAGTAGTACAGACGCCCGACTGAGGATTCAGTCGCATAGACCCATTCGCATAGTAGTACAGACGCCCGACTGAGGATTCAGTCGCATAGACCCATTCGCATAGTAATACAGACGCCCGACTGAGGATTCAGTCGCATAGACCCATTCGCATAGTAATACAGACGCCCGACTGAGGATTCAGTCGCATAGGAGTCCAATCGCATGACTCAGTCGCATGGAAATCGTGCGACTAGGGTATGTTCAGTCGCCCGAACAGGGCTGATGTGATTGGATAAAGAAGTGTATGTGTACGGTATGTATGCTAGCTATGATGTTGCTATGATAGATGGTGAACACTGATAAATTGTAAATATTAATGTGTCTTGATTTGATGCATGCTTATCCCCCATAGTATACATGATATCTTTAATATATGAAATGAAAGTATTATGTAAAGTACAGAGAAAGAGTAATAAAGAAAGAGAAAGGAACAGTAATGAAAGTAACAAGTCTTGCAAGCATATAGGAGTTATACGACTATGTGTCGTTAGCTCAACTGTGTGGCGGGCTAGCTACCCAATGACGCACACAGGGTCAATCAATTGAGATTGGCAGGACCTTTGGACGTGCCCCGGATGTTCGGGTCGGCCTTGTACATAGTACGCATAGCCCTTTCGGGGAACCGTTGAACCCTTCGGGGGAATACACATAGCCCTTTCGGGGGAACCGTTGAACCCTTCGGGGGAATACACATAGCCCTTTCGGGGGAAACACAGTTGGCTCTTCGGAGCATATAGATGGCCCGACATCCATTCTCCCCACGAGCACATAGTTGGGGTACCGCCCACTGGTCCACATAGAAAGTGAAACATAAAGATAAAGTTACAGACAAGGCCTATAGTACAGAGAACGAACATTATTTGTTCACACAGTTGATGCGTGCTCGCATATACAGTACAGTTTAGTATAATACAGAAAAAGGGTATTTTTATATACTAATTATAAAACTAGAACTCACTCAGCAACGCTGACTTTTTTATGTGTTTCCAGATCGCAGGTAGTGTTGCTGAGGATGGCACGAGGCGGCTACTCAGCTCTTTTGGGAGGGCATTCTCCATTGTGTAATGCTGCAACGTCACGTGTTGCGGGCCCATAACGCACGCAACAAGTCACGTTGCCTGCCATTACGAGATTTCTTGAGGATCTGAATCAACGAGATTACTCAAGAAATCTCCTTTATATTTTTGAATTTAATATCTTCTTTATGAAGAAAAATATATTTTCTTATTTCGGTAGAGGTCGCCGTACGACCCTATGATTGCTGAGGAATATGCATCAGCAGCAATCATAGTATAGTATGCCCCTATGATTGCTGAGGATTCGAATAAACGAGATTGTTAGATAATCTCGGGTTTCTATGTGTCTCTCCAGCAATCATAGCAAAGTTAGGATGTGTAAAGCAAGTTGTATTTTGTAAGTTTGTCAATGATGTAATGACTTTTATGAATGAATGAGAATGTATTTATGTCTTCTTTATTAATTCCGCTGCGTATGTTATGATCATGTATTAAAAGTATGTTTATACATTGTTTATCTAAAATATATGCAATGAAGAACCAACCGTAAGGTGCCCGGTGAGCGGGGCCTTACATGTCGTTTTGGGGTGGTAACTATTTGTTTGGTGAATATTCAAATATATATTCAAGCGTTTCGTACGTGGCGGATAGTAATCAAGATGATTCGTACGTTTAATCTTCTTACGAGACAGGACTGCCAGATTTAAACCAATCGTATATTCCCGATGATGAAGTTGAGTTTTGCCGAGAGTCAACTTACGAAACGCAACAAATATTATAAACTTTCTCTCGAGTGATGAAAAACAAACGGCGAAAGTATCGTTTGAAACGTCTCAAGAATTTTTATCACTCGATGAGCTAGTCTGTTGGGCTGTTAATATGGGACGTGATAATGGTTACGTTATTATTACACGAAGATCAAAGAAAAAAGAAGGTCAGGTCGTAAAGGTGTGGCTTATCTGTGATCGTGGTGGCGAACACAAAAGTAAAGCAACAGTTAGACGATCTGGTAGCAAAAAAATCGGATGTCCTTTTAAATTAGTAGGGATATATGACAACAAACGTCGTTCGTGGTAGAGGTGAGAAGTGACGAATATAACCATGATCCCGCTTAACATATGGAGGGGCTTCCTTTTGTAAGAAGGTTTTCTAAAAACGAATACAATTTGGTGGAGCAGCTTACTGATCAGAACATGGAGCCTCGTAGCAACTTATCAGTTATAAAAAAGCAAAATCCTAATAACGCATCAATAACCAGAGACGTATACAACGCTCAATATAAGATAAGAAGTGAAAGAAAAGTCGCTGAAACACCAATGCAAGTCTTAGAAAAACTTTTATCTTCTAAAGGTATGTTTATTATACCCGAGAAGATCCCGATAGAAATGTCGTAGAAGATATATTTTTTTGTCATCCTAAATCATACGACAATTGGCGTGCATTTCCGCACGTGCTGATGATAGACGCTACATATAAAACAAACATGTACAAACTTCCGTTTGTTTAGATTGTTGGTGTGATCTCCAAACACAAGACATTTTGTGTTGCTCATACGTTTATTAGCAAAGAACGGGAAGATAATTTTGAATGGGTGCTTAATAGATTGAAAGATACGTTAAACAAGTGTGTGAATCCGCGCATCATAATAACAGACAGAGATCTTGCTTTAATGAACTCATGTGTTAAAGTGTTTCCAAATGCTTCGAAGTATTTATGCAGGTGGCATATTGATGAAAATATCACGAAACACTGTAAAACAAGTTTTACGAAAGATGACTGGAGAAAGTTTAAATATGCATGGGCACGTTTGTGTGAGTCTCTCACACCAGAGATTTACGAGTATAACTATAACCTTCTTTACAAACGACTAGTTGAAGCGAATCGAGAAAGTAAGTTTTTCATTACATACATACATACAATACTGTTAGATATATAATTTAATTATGTTTTATTATATTTTTAGAAGTATTGTTATATACAAACAAAAACTAGTTAGAGAGTTACAAACAAATGTTTGTATCAGCATGGACTAACTCGAACCGCAATTTTGGCCAACACACTAACTCGTTTATTACGTCTCACATTACAGGAAGAACAACTTCAGCTGTAAAGCCTCAGAAGCCCGCCATGCAACGTAGCCGTTCAACGTCTTCTAAAGTATCATAAGGTACTAATGAGTTTTCATCGATTATCGGAGATCATCAATTAAACAATATAAACAGGTTAAAAGTTGGATTCCATCAATCTTTCATCAGTATATTTCACGTATACGAGATGTCCGACCCGATGGGAATTGTGATTTTCGATCTATAGCCCTATACGCGGCACGTGTAGTGTATAGGGCTATACGCGGTGTATAGTGGGGGGTTGAGCTATACGTGGTTTTTGACCCATTCGTGGGTACCCTATATGCGGCGTATAGTGCTATACGCGGCGTATAGGGGGGTGAGCTATACGTGGTTTTTGACCCATACGTGGGTACCCTATACGCGACGATTAGTGCTATACGCGGCGTATAGGGGGGTTGAGTTATACGTGGGTTTTGACCCATACGTTGGTACCCTATACGTGACGTATAGTGCTATACACGGCGTATAGGGGTGTATGATTATGAGTCGTTACAAATTGACGATACGCGTTATATTTGTTTTCAAACTATTATATTTATATATATTCGTTTTCTTATGCAGATATGTCTTCCGATTCAGATGTTGAGGCTGACGTTGTTGACGTTATTGCCGATCATCCTCGGCTACAGTTTGAGCCCGGTTCCATTGAGCACGCTAACTGCTCAAAATTCATACGTATGAAGATCAGTCATCAAAAGGCCGTCGATTGGGAGGTGATGGCCGAGCTTAGAGAGCGCGATAGACTTGCTGCTATTATTGGAGACGATACGCCATGGAGTCGTCTATTTGAGATCGCGTTTTTACCTTCTTACCGTGAGCTAACGGTGGAGTTTTTATCCACCTTTACTTATATTCGTCCTGATGAGATAGAGGAGGACGATCAGCGTTCCGAGATTTCGTTTATGCTATGTGGACATGCACATCAGATGTCCATTGAGCAGTTTGCCGTTATCTCGGGACTTTATTTTGGGCCAGAGACTGTTACCCCTATATTCACCGATGGTATTACTGAGATGGGGAGAGTCGATTGAGAGATTGGTGGCCTCAGATTGCCGGAGGTCCGTTTCAGAGGACTAAGGGCAGGGTCACTGGCATTAGAGATCCTCTCATTCGTTACTTGCATCGTATGATCGCCACATCCATTACGGGACGTGGCAAGAGTAGGAGTGTACCATTTCCGACTTATTTTACTTATACTGTTTGCTTACGGGGACCAGGTGTAACCTGGCGAGATGTTTGGCGGAGTATTTTGCTTCGTATTATCATCGCCAGGAGTGAGGAGCGGTGAACGGAAGCGCGTACATCACGGTGATTGCCTGAGCTTTAGGTTATCTTCCTCGGCATCTTGCTGACGTATCTCCGCCGATCGAGCCGGTCAGATTAGATCGTCGTACACTATTCGGCATGCGTATTATACGCCAGTTTTCGGGTGGCATACGATTCTCTTTTCGACTCGGGGAGATCTGGCAGCCAGCACCTGTTCAGCAGCTCGACATTGACGATCCACAGCAGCAGGAAGGGCATATTTCGTATGATCAGCCACCACCCGACGAGCAGCCACATGATCAGCCGCTAGTACATCAGCCGCCACCTCAGCCACAGTTCCCTCGACATATTTATAGAGATGTGAGGCTGCCTGCACGTATGGAGACATTTATGCAGGACATTTCTACGAGTTTATGGCAGCAAAGTCGTCGGCTCGATCGAGTTGAGGATCTTATGGAGTGACACGTTCAGCTAGAGATTGCGCGAGCACGTGCTATTGGTATTGATCCTACGGAGTTGCCACCGCCTCGACATTACCCAGACTCGCAGTAGTTTTTACTAGCATTGTAACTTTTATTTTGTTATGTATTTTAAAAACTTTGTTATTTATATTATCAGTTTATGTTTATCTTATATGTTTATTATCAGTTTATGTTTATTTTATATGTTTTATTAGTTAACTAATATTTAAAATGGTCGGTTAATAAGTTATAAAATATAACTTATACACAAAATTTATACGCAAAGATCTTTAAAAAAATATATGTAAAAATAACACAGAAAAACTAAACACCGTAACCTATACGCCGCGTATGGGTCCATACGCGACGTATAGGTTCATTATGCTGTTCAGCCAAGACAAAAAAATTGTAGCCTATACGCAGCGTATGGTCCCATAGGCGACGTACAGCCCTGCGTCTGACAGACTTGTCTGACATGAACTGTCGGGGAATGTTTGTATTCTCTATACGCCGCGTATGGCCCCTACGCCGCGTATAGGGTATAAAATGGCAACCCGACAACCCATACTATACGCGGCGTATGGACCCATTCGCGGTGTATAGGGTACCGGGGTGTTGATTTAAAACGAGAGGATGTCTAAATAACAGGACCCATAAAAATGGCGATGAAATAGCAATCAAATCAACAATAAATTAAATACATTGGACGATTGATAGTATGTTAAGTAAGTTTAACTGCAAAAACAATGAAACATTTGGTCAACTATCCCTGAAAGAGCAGTGCTCTCAGCTATAATGGATTACACACACAATTCAATCTCACACACTATTGCAATAAATAAACCAACCAAGGGACAAGTTACAATTGTGTGAATTACATTTCTCTCACTTGCATTATCACCTTGTCTAATCTGATGTCTCATTCTCCATGAGTTCTGACATGGGTGTACTTCGAATATAAACAAACTTAATAATGGTCAATAGGAATATCTTCTTTAGCCATCTTTAAAAATCTTGTACCTCAAACTTGTTTACTTTCGAACTTGCTTGTCTTGTCCTTCTCAGATTCACCATTTGTCATCTTTAATAGCCGATAACATTAAATTTTGTTAAGGATTTGTACTTCAATATGAACAAACACTTGGATGAAATTAAGAGTCTTGGATTGCACTTTTAAATTGAAGTTATTCCGTGGTTGAATCCATATATAACAACAGGATAAAACTTAGTTCATAATCGTTTTTACAGTGATAAGACAGAAAACCTCCTTTCCCAGTTTTTACTTAATTTAATTGCGTCATTTTCACCCATATTTCACATATGAAATTTCAAGAAAAACAAATTTTAATGCATTTTTAAGGAAACATTTTTAACAGAAATAAAAAATAAGTCTAACAATCTCAACTCGAGGGTCTTTGTCTCTAGGACCCGCTATCCCGAACCTTCATCAAGGGGGTAATGTTACCCCTCTAGAACCCCTGGTGCTTGAGGGTTTTGCCAATAAGAACCTATAAGTTTCTAATACAAAAGATCACAATAAACTAAAATAATGATGCATTGGACACCTATTTACTTGTTTGCTAAATATTATGATTACACTAGTCAAATAGTCAATAAAGTTACTCTAAAATATATAACATTTCATATGTCGTACATTCTATGCTAGTTAGAGGATCTTTTGAGAGGGTCTTCAAACTTCCTCTTCTTTTATTGTAGTTTTTGGTACCATTTACCTTTCAACCCTAACGTTAACATAAATGTAATAGCTAGTGACAATATATTAAAAAACTAAGTAGATTTGTCAGATTAAATAAGTGCCTATGAAAAATGTACGGAGGTTAATTACTCATGTGTTAGATGACTAGACGCATCTCTTGAGATCGTTTATCACATTAACATCCTATGTGTACAAATTTAAATTACATAATTTTCATAATATTACGTTGAAGTTGGAGCCACATGGTGGAAATATTAGTCAACACAAAGAGTGGTAGTTAGCCACTTAGCCACCAACATGGACTTCAACAAAGTACGTTTCTAAATTAATCACATGGAATTAAGGAAAATAAACAAATCATATTAAATCAGGGAACATCAAAAACCCTTTAATTTATAGTTTTATCCTCATCATTCCTTGTATCTTTTAGAGCCATTTTGTAGAAGCTTTAAACCAACGTTAATGTTTTAATCGTCTTTGAAACTAAAATTATGTGTTTACAAGTACGTTTACATGCATAAATCAAAAATTTAGATACTGCTTTTATGTTGATTTGTCAATGATGATTAACGGGGAAGTATTGAAATTATAGAATTTTATCGTAATTTAATTATACGCATATATATATTTATTGACACAGGAAGGAACATTGAATATTGTTTTTCTACAAAATATAGAATTAAATAGTATGATATATATTTTTGTGATCAGAAACATCTGATAGATTGGTTGTTTCAATTATTTTATAATGAAGTTGCCAAATACTCCAAAACGTATGTTGTTGACATTTTGAATAATGTAACCAAGCGTAGATAAGTAGACCAATGTTAGTAGAATTCCCATAGTATAAATGCAAGGAGCTTCACCTATTCTAAATCAAGCTTTCAAGAAACTCAAAGCTTCTCGTTGAGGTATCTTCTTGGTCTCGTAAATCCAAAGTAACACTCTTATGATCGATTAAGATGATTTAATGAATACTAACTGATATCCGTTTGCAGGTTCTTTTGTTTGAAACCGATAAGCCGATAGGATGGGTGCAGGTGGTAGGATGAATGTCAAAAGCGATGGCAAAATGTCCTTGAACGAGTTCCGGTCAAAAACCTCCATTCGAGATTAGTGATCTTAAGAAAGCAATACCGTTGCACTGTTATAAACGCGATCTCTCGCGTTCACTCTACCACTCTTTGGTGATATAGCCATTTGCTTCACCTTTTACCAGCTTGCATCAAATTACATTCCTCTACCTAAGCCCCTTAACTACATAGCATGGCCAACTTATTGGTTCTGTCTGTTAGAATATTGGACAGAAAAACAATGATAATACTCATTATTTTTGGGAACTACCACGACTCTTTTTATTAATATGAAGAACAAAAGACCACACCTTAAACTCTATACAATGACCCTCTTTTATAATATTTTTAACCTTAATTACTAAGAAATCACAGCTCAAATGCACACAGGAATGACAGCCCATTCACAACCAAAACATTCAATACTTTCCTAATATTTAACTTGACTAACATATTCTACATGTTAACTAATTCCACCCTCATCTTGCTTGGTTCACCTGTACACACCCTTGAACATCAAGATTAATTTCTAACATCAAGATTAATTTCTAACATTCTCGCCTTTAATCTTGATGTTATACCACCTTGGTGTTGAATTCCAGTCGCTGGAACCATGTTTCTTCCAAGTTTGATCAATCATAGATCTTCGAATATACTTTATATAGCTTTTGTTCTGTCTCACACAACTTTCGTTCTGGTTTTCTTCCTTGCTTGAAGCCTTGCAAACCCGCTATCACAGCAGCCCAACAATCTCACTTCCTAGCAAATCACTTGCCAATTGTTTCCTTTGATTGCAAACAGCAACAAGCTCTTCTTGCCTTTTGCTTTTCTGAGTTCTTCTCCTCACGACCTGTGTCACACAGATTGTCCCATATATGAATAATCCCTGACAGATTAAATCTTCTCGGTGGTGACCTGAATCGCTCAGGTTCCCTTCACTTCTGATCGTATCTTCACACAACGTTACGTTCTGCCTCGCATAGAACCCAATCTGTCTCGCACAGATTTTCTGCAATCTGAATTGCTCAGATTTTTCCTTCTGCAGTTGGATCACACAACTGTTCTTCCCCTTAGATATGCTCAATTGACTTGTTTGAACCTATCACAGGTTCGGGCCACGATTAATCTCTCACGGATTCAATCGGGTAGCCTCGTTCTTCTTCAAAGCTCGATCATCTTTCTCTCGCCTTCACATGCTCAATCTTCTTCCCGTAATCGATCCCCTCGCTCTGATACCAATTGTTAGAATATTGGCCAGAAAAACAATGATAATACTCATTATTTTGTGGAACTACCACGACTCTTTTTATTAATATGAAGAACAAAAGACCACACCTTAAACTCTATACAATGATCCTCTTTTATAATATTTTTAACCTTAATTACTAAGAAATCATAGCTCAAATACACACAGGAATGACAGCCCATCCACAACCAAAACATTCAATACTTTCCTAATATTTAACTTGACTAACATATTCTACATGTTAACTAATTCCACCCTCATCTTTCTTGGTTCACGTGTACACACCCTTGAACATCAAGATTAATTTCTAACACTGTCAAGGTAGTAGTTTTATGGGCATATAGAGCATCGGTCATGACTTGGGCCATCACGCCTTTAGCGAATACCAGTGGCTCGATGACGCACTTGGTTTTGTCGTACACTCTTCGTTTCTCACTTCGTACTTCTCTTTCAAATACAGTCATCGTAGCCACCATGCTCACACCAACTCGATAGAGTACGATGAGGTGTGGATCCCCAAAAGAAAGGCGGATACCTTGTATTCCGAAGTTCTTAACAACCCATTAGGCAACATGTTCATGACTGTTGTTAGGTTACTACTCAGCTTTCCCATGTATTTTACCTTCAATATTCATGGTAGGGAATACAATGGTTTTGCAAGTCACTTTTACCCACAGAGTCCTATCTTTAACGATAGCGAGCGCAAACAAATTTGGCTCTCGGATGCTGGAATGCTTGTAGCTTTCTACGCTCTATACAAGATTGCTGCAGCCACAAGTGCAACATGGCTATTTTGCATCTATGGTGCTCCATTGTTGGTTATGAATGCACATATCATCTTTTTCACCTTTCTACACCATAGTCATCCTTCACTCGCTCACTACGACTCGAGGGAGTGGGATTGGCTAAGAGGCGCCCTATCGACAGTTGACAGAGATTATGGTATCTTTAACAATGTTTTTCATGATGTAACATGTGCTCATGTGGTTCATCATTTGATATCTATCATCCATTCATCCCACATTATCATACCGTGGAGGCAACAAAGGCCGTCAAGCCTATTCTAGGCGACTACTATAAGTTCGATGACACGTCGATCCTAGAGGCTTTCTAGAGAGAAACAAAGAACTGCATTTATGTTGAACCAGATGAAGGTGCTGAGGATAGTGGTGTTTACTGGTTCCGCAAATAGAGTCAATAAGTTATATTTTGTATACGTTCATGATCGAAGCAAGAATAATTGTGTTATAATTTGCATCCCCTTCCCTCCTTAAAATGAATTTGGGTTTGATGATGTAACTACTTTATTTATATGTTAATTATATATAACAAGAATATATCATAAAGTATGATATTTTTATAAATGGATTTGTTTTATTATTCAATTATTTACTAAAAATCTAAATAGTTATTATTTACTTTTATTCAATTAGATCAATTAGAAGGGTGCATAATGTAATCCACTAAAACTAATGATTCTCAACTAACATAAATTGTATTTAATTTCTTTCCGTATTTATTTTTGAGTGTGAGTAGAAAAGATTTCACCTAACATAATTAATTACATTTAACTCTTTTCTAATTCCACACACTTGTTATTCAACCTGCTCTTTATTTCCTCTACATTCATTCCTCTACCTTCAACCTGCATTCATTATCTCTACATTCATTTCCCCTTCATTTCCTTTACATTTCCTATACATTCATTTCCTCTACATCGAAGAATCAGCCATGGTTTTCGAGGATTGAAGCTGAAGTCGGCCTCTCTTCGAGACAATGGCGCCCCATGGCGGTGACGGGTCAGATACTTCACTTAGAACGGAGTTTGTGGTGTTGGAAGGCCGATCTCGTGGCGTCTCTCGACCCGTCTTGCTATAGTTGTGGCTCACCGGTGGTGTGACGGTGTGCAGGTGGGTCGCCTTTGACCTTACCAGGCGGCGTGGAGCAAGCTATACAATGGCGACGGTGGTGAGAACGAAGTACAGAGCTAACAGGGTTGTACATCACGCAGGAAGGTGGTGGTGACGTTGGTGGTGGTGGTGGCCGCGCCGGTGACGGTGACTCGGCGGTGGCGCCGGTGATGGTGACTCGGCGGTGGCAGAAAAGAAAATGATGGGTTGTGCAGTAGGAGTTGTACTGTGTGGATGAGAGGAGGTACTGTTAGCTACAGTAACCCCCTCTCACACACCGACCTTTGTGTTTAATATTAATATAATGTCTTTTTTTCCTCTTCCACCTTTCTGCTTTTACTTTGATGCTACATTTCAATTTACAAGAGTAACAATTAATGTATCCAAATGATTAAACGATATAGTATACGTCTCGCACCAGGAGCTTATTGCTCGTTTAAAAGCTTCTTATACTTAGGGCGGATGGTGTCATACGACTCCTCCCTAGCCGATGGAGGGGTCCGGTGTATTGAAAGTTGAAACTAAATGTATTAATGTTTTGGGTTAGAAGCGTGATTATCATAAGTTAAGTAGCTAAATGTCATTATTATAAGTTAGCGAAAATCACAAGAGAACACACGATATTTATGGGAGGAACCCACAACGTCCTTTTCTTTTGTTATAAATTGGATTGAAAAAACTAAATACAAGACTCGACTCTTTTTATCGTGGGGTTACATAAGACATTGCCATACATTTATAGGCAACTTATGGCAGAAAAGTATTCTAATCCTAAACAAATAAAAAAATATAAATAAACAAAGTTTGACTCTCAATAGACTGCCTAAGACCTAAGTTACAATTCATTGGGCTTTAATATTTTCGATCTGGGCCTAATAGCACAAGGATTAAGTCTTTTCAATCCCCGTTTGTTTTTTTTTTTCATGTGTACAGATTGCGGATCATATCTGCAGACATTTTCGGGAGAAGAGGTGGACCAAACCTCTACAGACTGGAACAAGAAGAGTGTAGGTTTTGTAATATCTACAGACTGCTAAAATCAACTGATGGTAGTATACGTCGATGCTGGATGGTGGTGGTGATGGTATATGGTGGGTGGTGGTGGTGGCGGACGGTGGGTGGTGGTGGAGGCGAACGGGGGTGGAGGCGGACGGTGGTGGTGGCGGACGGTGGTGGTGGGCATGGGTGGTGGTGGGTGATGGTGTTTAATACTCTACAGATTTTAGTAGACTTTAGAAGTGATTGTGTCAAGTCTACACCATGCGGACCTTGCACAGACCTTTTTAATGAAAAGTGTTCCAAAAAACAAACACTTTGCAGACCTCAACATCTGCATGTGATCTGCGCAGTACAGACAAAAAATGTCAGGAATAGTTTTTTTCGAAAAACAAACACCCCCTAACTAAACTGGTGGTGCATTTTTTTTGGTCAAATCATCATCGTATTCACTAGTTATATGTTTACGCTTGTAGCATTATTCACCACATGTAATATAGTTATGAGTTTTTTTAATTGCTTTTGGTATATCATACAATCACTCAGACATGTATTTTTTAAACTTCTAATTTCATTAGACATGTTATTTTCTTAGCTTGGTATATGGATAGGATAACTCATTGTATTTGGGAAACATATGATCCAATAACTCTAATAGACATTTAAAACTTTAGTTAGGGTAAGGTTAGAATATAATAATAAATTATATATTATATTACCAGCGGTGAGTGTAACCGCTGGTAGAAATGATCTTGACCATTGAAATAACCTAAAACAAAATCCTAGCCGTTTAAATTAGTCAGTTACGGCGGTTACAGAACGGTTTCCAGCAGTTTCTAAGTGTGATTAGGTTATGAGCAGTTAATCGACGGTTTACAGAACGGTTTCCAACAGTTCCTTCTTTCTTTTGCTCCCACGTTCTCTAGTAACCTCCATGGCTGCTATTATATATAGGGAAACATCATAAGCCTTTCTTTAGTTTCTTTAAATCGGCTGTTGAGTGAAACCAAGTAGATGTCGATGGAGCAAGCCCATAGGTTCATGTTCTTCACCTAATATGCATCACTCTAAGTTCGTCATGTTCCCGTCTCCAAATGTCCAAATACGGTATTAAATCGCCATCCAAGGTATACTTTCGAATAGAGTTTGGTTGTTCATCCCACTTTACCTTATTATTCCTATATGATTATGGTAATCATACGTATTTCCACATTTTATTTGTTTAATCTCTTAATTAGGTCTTAATGGTTGGAATTTGTTCCGATGCGAGGTTCTAATTCACTTTTGAGTGAGATTCCACCACCAATGTGGAGTATCAAACGATTAGATTTTTGGTTAATTTTGTATCATCATTTGCCTATTAATGGATTTGTTGTTATTGATGATGATTTACAGTCTATCGGTGATAAAGGCAAGATATTCAAAGTTCCGTATTGCGGGATCTGCCATTCTGATCTTAAATCATTCAAGAACGAATGAGGCTTGACTGCTTATCCTGTGGTTCTTGGGTATGTTTTAGTAGATTTCTCTTGATTAGGATTTCCCTCAACTGATATTGTAAATATATGTTTGCCATGTTTGTAAGTTCGCAACAATTTTCATTTTGAATTTCATCTTTGTTGTTGCTTGTGAAAAACTTCAAATTTTGACTAATTTTGTTAGTAAGTTAGAATGGGCAATTTGAGTGTATTCTTCAATCAACCCCTCCTGATTATGCTTAGTTGTTTGATATCATTGTTTCTTGTATCATTCTATTTTAATATATTCTCTTCATGATTTAGTGGCATCCCGTTCATGTTTTGTGTGCAATTATCCCTTAATTTATAAATGAATAACAACCATTTTTATGATGCTTAATCTTAGCTAAACTAACACAAACTGTTACAATCACCTGCCAATCAAGTGACTAATGTGGGCATGAGACCCTGGGTGTGGTTAAAAAAGTAGGCAACAAAGTGTAGAAATCTAAAGTTGGGGTTCGCTGCTTTATCATGAAGATCATGTCAAAGTTGTGCTAACGATAAGCAATGCTGAGACATTGAGTGATCTAGGAGCTATTGACGAAGATATGTTGATGATAGTTCCCAATTATGATACTACCTGTTAAATTTATGATAATTATTCATTCACTAAGTATAAGTTTTTTTGATGGTCGTACTAGATATGTCAATATTGACCAATTTGCTTATAAATCATTTGTTTTTTTATCATATTTTATTTTAAATGTTTAGGTTATAAATTGAGGACTTTCGCTTATAGAGGTATTGTCCCAGCTTCATTTTGATTGATTACAAAGTTCAAGCCTTTCATTGATTACATCTTTAGACCATCAAGATTCAGGATTACTCCACATGAACCTGATACAACAATTTTCTATAACGATTTTGATGTGAAGTACAATCATCCTGGAGTCTTGGGAGCAGACCAAGGTTCCACATCAACAGCTTGCTTCCTTGTACCGTCCACCCTTTGCTTTAATGTGCCATAAGTTTTTGAGAAGGTAATTTATCATTGATCATAGTGATATTTTTATCAACTGATGTTTCTTTTGAATAAGATCCAAAATAAAATTTCTTATGAGCATTATATTTATGACCAATACAATGCCATGCTTAAATTGTTGAATTTTCAGACGAAAGAAGCTGCTAAATGCCAAGGCGGATGGCTTATAGTGAACATGCAATCCAACAAGGACTTTAGCTCACATATGGCATGTTTTCCTTCACCATTAACATACATAAATAGTCGGAATTTGTTTCTAAATATTGTTTATGATTAATTATTATGCAACTCAACCGACATACTTGGGGCAATAAAGTTGTTGCTCAAACAATCGCCTCAAATTTCATCTTCTGGCAAGTTCGTTTCTTAAATAAGCGTTATCAATTAATGACTAAAGGGAAAGATAATATTCTTATTATCTTTTGAGTGCTCTTTAGTTATTCATCGTTGGAATGCTTGATCTGCATGTTCTTTTATTCCTACCTATTACTTCCTTTCAGAATCACCTCTTTTCCATTAATAGTTATTACTTGAATAACTTTAATTGTGTCTTCAGTTTATTTTTTATATTGTATTTGCTAAAGAATTAATGTTATAGATATTTAATATTTGAGTTATTGACATATATGTCAACTCAACATTGTTTTTGCAGATAGGGATGTGATGACAATGAAGAGGGCTGCAATAAAAGTACAAACTACAAGTTGGATTCTGTCCCTGCAACAATTATAATTGACCCGATCATGAGGTGCCTTTATGGAAAGGGATGATCCAACCCCAAAGTTAATTGGAGTTGCACTAAATAGTTATTCAGTTGTTAATCATATATAGAAACAAAAGTATCATAATTTTTAGGTAGCTATTTGGATGTTTGAAGGGTGTAATATCTCAACATGACCCTTATGCTTCAATATTGAATCACTAATGTGCAAAATTCTCTCAAATACAACATGTGTTACAATTTATGGATACTATACTGGAAGGATCATCATTTTAGCTTGTCTCACAAACATCCAAAAGAAAGCTCTCACGCTTCGAGTTCCACAATTCAAGGCTCAACGATTGCATGTGTTCCTTTCCTTTTATATATTTATTTTGATAGTTTTGGTTTATTTTTTGTAGATAATTTATGAGGTCTTGTGAGTGCATATAAATTAAATGAAGATGATGATGCAATGAAGCAGGCCCGAGCATTATCAGTGGTAACAATGAAAGATTTTAAAGAGGTCCCAAAAGAAGAAAAACATAATTATCCACCTTACTCAAATAGTGTTTTGTTTATAATTTAGTTCATTTAATCTTAAACAAATAGTGTTTTGTTTATTGATCAAAATTTCAAAAATTTTAAAGCACTTTTTATAAGATAACCTTTGAGAATATTAATTTGGTTCAGGAGGTTCATTTAAAATATTACTTTGAAAATTAAATAAATAATAATATGCAACTGAATATAATATGACGGTTTATAGATATGAGTTTTAAAAAATTGAATAAAATAAGGATATGTCTTATAAGACGGTTAATAATTTAAATAAGAGTAAATTACGCTTTTCGTCCCTGTGGTTTGGTGGTTATAACCATTTTCATCCAATAGTTTAAAAACGTCCGATTTAACCACTATGGTTTAAGATTTGTCACAATTAAGTCCAAAACACTAACGGCCATCCATTTTTTCCGTTAAGTAGATGTAAAAAGACAATTTTACCCTTGGGCTTATATGTAAAAAAAATGTGCATATATAAATATATCCACACTCACACTCTCTCCCCACTTACCTTCTTCACCCCTTTCCCCTTGCCACCGCCACCATCCCCTTGCCACCGCCACCATCCCCTGCCACCGCCACCATCCCCATGCCACCGCCACACCATCCACCATCACGACCCTTATAGATTACCAACCCCACCACCGCAACCGATCTCCGTCGCCGGAGTTATCGAAACCAGTGTAAGTCCGACGGAATCCCCATCTCCACCGCCGATCTCCTCCTCCTACATGCTGTTAGCCCTCAGCTCCGGGTTATCGGCCCCACCGCCGGAGATCACACACAACCCCCAAATCTCCACCGGAATCGGAGCAGATTCCACTGGAAAAAAGCGATTTCGAACGAATTCACTCAAGATCAAAAGCAAAAGATGCACGAATTAGCGGAACGTGTGGGGTGGAAGATGCAAAAGAAAGATGAAGATCTGATTATCAATTTCTGCAACGAAATTGGGGTAGATAAAGGGGTTTTCAAGGTGTGGATGCATAATAACAAGATGACGTTCGCCCGGAAAAAAGACTCCGGCCACCAGCTCGTTGACAGTGGATCCTCCGGCGGCGGCACTAGCTCATGCCGTTAACCGAAAGGGTGTGCTCTAGTCTCCATCGCTCATGCCGCCCGAAAAAAATCAGTGATGTTAGGGTAAGGATAGAGAAAGAGGTGTAGAGAGGGAGGTGTATATATATATATATATATATATATATATAGATATATATAGATATGTGTGTGGGTATTATAGTAACAGTTTTAGTCCAGGGGTATTTTGGTCTTTCTCTAAAGAATTAACGGAGAAATTGGATGGAGTTAACGGTTTGGACTTAATTGTGACAAATCTTAAACCATAGTGGTTAAATCGGGCGTTTTTAAACTATTGGACGAAAATGGTTATAACCACCAAACCACAAGGACGAAAAACGTAATTTACTCTTTAAATAATATAATAATATATTGCATATTACATTAAACCCCACTTTAACTCCAGGTTAGGTTACTTTTGTAAAATGTGTGCTGCTATTTGCACCCTAGTCTATAACACTCTACTACACATCATTAAATATTAACTATTATCAATGAATGTAACATCTTTAATTATGATATTCTCATCAAATGCAACTTTAATTAAATGTTAAATTTTATGATGTAATTTTTTTAGCTTTTAACTTTTTAAAATGTTTAGTTAACAGATTGTTTGAAATTCTTTAAAAATATTCTTTTGTAATAGTTTGTTGTTAATTTTTTAAGAAAGACTTAAAATATATCTAAAATTGTTTTTAGTTAATTGTAAATTTTCAATAAGAAAGACATTCTAACATAAACTAAATTTTTTTTAAAACATTTATCGATCAAAACAAAATGTTTATTTAAATTGTGAGCTACTTCTTTTTGTTAAATAAAGCCGCTTTTTGTTGTGCGAGTCGAATCCGAAGATTTTAGTACTATCACGTATAGAGATTTTATTTTATTTTGATTTTTGGTTAGATAGAAATAGGTTTTTAGTATTAAAAAAATCTTTAACAACATTATATCTCTTTAAGCCTTTCCGTCTTGTTTTGGAAAAACATACATATTTTTTCTAAATATACAATAAAGTTGATATTTATTTTTCTTAGAACCTCAGTCTCTTAATAAGAGAAACTAGCAAGATGTTAAGTAACAAACAAGTGAAATAAAAATATTACAAATTAAAGTTATACAACGATTCCAACAATAAGCTTATCAAATTTATCTAACTTAAACTAATATTTATCAATTATAAATATACAAATTAAAATTCTTTAACTTATACAATTTAAATTTCTTACGAGAGCCTCTTTTGAGGCAACAAAATTTTTTGTTGGAGTCTGTGTTAAAGTTGGTTCATTTAAACTATTTTTAATTTATATACAAAACTATTAATGGTAATGATAAATTGTTTAATGAATTAAGTAAACTGAATTTTGTAACTAATGTTTTAATTTTGTACATTTTTTTTGAACGGCTAAATTATAATCACTCACGGATCACTGGAGTATCATCGTGCCGCCAGTGTTATCACGCGATCATATTCCACCACCAAGTCACCAATTCAGGAGGAAACTCATAATTATGAGAAAACCCCCTCTTTGTGAGATTCGAACCCATGACCTAATAGGCCCTAAGTCTTATCTCACCACCAAGATGCCGCTGGGCTATAATGCCTTTGGCAAAAATGTATTATGTCTGTCAGACAACCGATTAACTATGACAGGACCACAAGATGGACCTGCAACGATCGTCTATTTAATTTTTTACATTAAATTAGTTGTTTAATATGGGATTTTTACGAAAAAATAATATGCACTACATTTAACAGCACCTATATAATATTAAATGCTAATTAATTTTTATGTTTAACTCATGTTTGATTGGTGTAGTTGTTGTTAAAACCTAATTAATATAGTAGAGTAGGGTGTGATTAGAAAATAGAGTAGGGTGTAATTAGATAAACCTTTAAATAAATTAAAGTGTAAAATATCATTTTCGTTTCTGACGTTTTGTTAAATTTATCATTTCAATCCAAAAACTTTTTTTACCATTTCAGTCACTATAGTTTATCAAATGTTGGCATTTTCATCCACTACACTAACTCCATTAAGATTTCCGTTAAATATGAGGGTATTTTAGTATTTCAAAACTCTAATTATCCAATAAAAACAAATTAATCAATTAATATTCAATTAAAATTAAAAAAAATACAAAGCAACTAATAAGACCGTGCGCTTCGATTTAAAATATTTGATTAACTCTAACTCAGTTTGATTGGGTTATATTTTTGAGATTCAATTGATCTTCATATTTTATTCTAACATGTATATTTATTCGATTGAGGTCTACTATGGGATTTAGGTATGCTGTCGTCATGCTTTGTTTGGTTGAGATCTGATATTGTCACGTTACGTGACAACAATAGACCTCATCAAACAAAATATGACAAAAATAGATATCAATCGAACAACGGTGCACTTTCAAACAAAACATTAATATCAGTTGAAATGTCACAACAGACATCAATTGAAAAAAATAGTTTAGAGTTAATCGAAACTCTTAAATCGGAACGTCCGATCTCACCAGTCGCTTCATATACTTTTTTGTTTTAATTAAATATTAATTGATTATTTTGTTTTAATTGGATAATTAAGGTGTTGAAAAAGATTAAACAACCCTCATTTTTAACGGAGATATTAACAGAGTTACTAAAGTGGATGCAAATGATAATATTTGGTAAACTACAGCTGAAATGACAAATGAAAAGTTTTTGAATTGAAATGGTAAATTGAACAAAACGTCAGTGACGAAAATGACATTTTACTCTAAATTAAAATATATTATAAACCGCCTTTTCTTTTCTATTTGGTTTATCTCGCGAATGAATTTTACCTTTATTGCGGTTTAGTATGTGAACCGTCATAAAGTTTGGGCAACCACCTTTTTTGTATCCTTTTGGTGCCTAATAGCACAAGGATTAATTCTTTCAATCCCCATTTTTATCCGTTAATTCTTGTTTTGATCCTTCCAACTAGAGGTTGTACCCAACGCCTGTTGCACGTCCTAAAAAATGGAAAACCTTTCAGCGGATGCAATTACATCAGTAGCTGACCGTGTTGGTATCATCATAACCGCAAAACAACCAAGACCTGAAACGACTGCCATGCCAATGCAACAAATAACAATGTTAGGGTATCTTCATAACCACAGAACAACCAACCAAACAAACACATCAGAGTATGCAAAGTAATGTCAATTGCCTTATCATCTATTCATAATATGTTGTTTTGTCATTAAAATTAAAAATTCACGTCAAAGAGTAACATTAACATAGAAGCTTTTAAAAAAACCCATCAGCTAAACATACAACAACCAAATCAAAATCAAAAGACCTAAGCAATCAAACTACCCATAAAAACGAAAACCACCCAAATCGATACCTAAAGGCTGTTTGGGATTGCTTATTTAGAACAACTTTTAACTTTTAGAGGGGTGAAAAGACCAAAATGCCCCTCCAAAAGTCACCGGAAGTTAAAATTTAACTTTCGGTGACTTTTGGAGGGGCATTTTGGTCTTTTCACCCCTCCAAAAGGCAAAAGTTGTTCTAAATAAGCAATCCCAGACAGCCCCCTAGTGGGTACGCCACCATGCCGGATGCCGTATAACCTAAAGGTAGCCGGTCGCGGCGACAACACACCGGCACCAGTAGCTCCTTTCATTGCTAGCGGCAACACCGATGGCATTAACGGAGACAAAACCAAAAGGAAATCGCCATCTCAATCTGAACGAAAGGGGATATGCAACAAGGGAAACCCTAGTTAAAAGAGGGAGAAAGAATGGTCGGATGACCGATATTCATCGCCGCAACACAGACGCCACCTATGGTGGCATTCAAGTACTACCGGCGGTGTCATCACCTTTGCCAACAACTACAGCCAGAACACCACCGCCTAAGGGCACCGCCATAAAGCAAAGCAACCATAAGTCTAAAACTTAACAACCACCACCTATTAACTCACTTAATTAATAGACCGTTTAACCAAATAGCACGACACATTGATACAACTGCCATAAATTCTTCTTCATATGACGAGAATTCGGTTTTCCTTTGGGCATCCGTCAAGGCGACCTGATTGCCCCTTTCTTGTTTATTATTATCATGGAAGCTCTACACCTATCCTTGGTTAAGGCTGGGGAGTTAGGTATACTTTTATGCGGATGATGCTCTAATTCTCGGTGGTTGTTCTTTTGTTAATGCAAAAAATTTAACAAGAATACTAGGTTGTTTTCAGCTAGCATATATACGGTCTCAAGGTAAACTTCCAAAAAAGCAAAATCTATGGACAAGGAAAAAGATTGCAAGGTAGACGACAGAGTGATAAGAACAAATGGCGATGCAAGTTTCTCTTGGAAATGGAAGCACACTCGATCTCAATGGTGCATAACATCTTCAACAGATTAAGGAGCTCATTCAGAATACAAGATTTAGGAATGGTGATGATTCATGGGAATGGTTGGGTCATAATTCAAGCTCATTTTCTGTCAAATCAATTAGACAGTTAATCGAGATGAATCGTAATCCTGTTGATTTCAATGGTTCCATTGGATTCCTTTACGCATTAATGTAAGACTAAACAGGTTAGCAACCAAAGAAGGTTTGGTTCGTAGAGGTGTCATGCATGTGGGGTTAGAGTGCTCGCTGTGCTTCGGTCAGGTGGAGGTGACTGATCATGTGCTTATATCCTGCGCGCCCCTTTGCATCTCGGATTTGGAATCAAATCATGGCTTGGGTTCAATTCACACCGGTGCTCTCGGATTCGGTAAGAAGTATATTAACAGAAGTTTTAAATCTGCCGGTTTCTAGGAGGCGAAAGAGGGAAATCTATACTGTTTTTGTGACAACATTATGGTACGTATGGAGAGCTCGTAATGAAATAATCTTCAATTCAGGGAGGATTCGGATGGATAAGGTGGTGGAAGATATAATCTTTAACTCGTTTTCATGGATTAGAAATAGAGGAGGTATAAAGGACTTAGATTGGCGTATATGGTGTGTCTTTGACGTGGAGTAAGTATGTGATTATTCGTGATGTATTGTTGGCCTTAGCGTCTTTCTAATGGCTTTTTCGTTTTCATTTTAATAATATATGACCGTTAAAAAAAAACATGACGAGAATTCTAATGCTTTTTTTTGTTGCTGTGAATATCGTGAAACAAGAGATTTTTCGTAATCAATCACCGAACCCGTGGTACTTCTTCCATCACTATTATCTAATGCATAGCTACTATGACCATAGCCAACTTTTTTTTCAATTTCGTCTTGCCTATATTTTAATCTAAATTATTGGATCCTTTTACGTACCTTTAATATGTGTTTTACTAAGTTCATGTGAGTTTTACTCACCAAACTTTATGTAATTTAGCTTCATAATAGTTTGTTGGTTCGTCTTTAAATTGAAAATGGTTGAGTTTCTTGAAACATCACATAATCCTCGAAATGTTGAGGCAAAACAATGGATCTTGTTGATCAACGAAGGGTTAATGACTTGCATGATGGTTTGGAGTTTGGACACTCTCATGGCCTTGGGCCTGTTGCATTGGCCCAATATTATGCTTTGAAAAAGGTCGCTCGGTCACCCTTGTGGACTGGGCCTGTTCCAGTCTCTGGGCTTTGATATTGCATATTTAATTGACCTGATCCAATCCAACTGTGTTTAACTAACTCATCCAAATGAACAATAAACTTGATCCATTCTTTCCTAGTACTAACTACTTAGTACTAATCTTCATTACATCAGTGTTTTTGGACCATTCAAATTCTTCAAATACAACGTTCATACTCATGTACATACATACGTCTTGGGTCGGGTCAAATAGCTGATAAGCTTGAAAGTTGAGTAAATTACAAATTATGTCCTTTATTAATATATAAAATTGCATGGTATGTCCTTTAGTTTTAATAATTACATACGATGTCCTTTTATTAAAAGATTTTGCACACATATTATCCTTTACACTAACTATCATCTAAATGTATAGTTAATTCAGTTATATGCCCCCTCACATGAGACTATTTTTATCATTTTTTAACGTCTAATATATTAAAAAATTTATAAAAAATAAAAATTTTAAATGAAAAGGAAAATTAAAAAATATCGGATCGTTAGGTAAGTCGGTGAAACCAATCACTCTTCGTGTGTGTTCATTCGACCAATCGTAAAAACTTTTAATGACAACAACGTCAAATAACATTTACTAAAGTAAGAAGTCTAAGTCACAAATTATTTAAAAGGTCTGAAAATCAACAATAAACATCAAAAAAGTACACGTAAATACTTTTTAAACTACTCACACCAACAAATAATGAAAAATGAATAAGGAACAAAAACTTAAAGAGTACATTTGATTCTTTGAAATGCTTATATAATTGCAAAAACAAGAAAATGAACTATTAGTCACTCGTTAAGAGGTTTTAATAGTGTGTGAGATGTTGTAGGTGGTGAAGATGATCGGTATTGGGCTATCAAATACGGGGGATGATGGATTTAATGGTATTGAACGTAAGAGCAACGCAGGTTCACTGACTTACCCAACGGTCCAATATCTTTTAGTTATATATTTCATATAAAGTAATTAATTTTTTATTTGTTTAATATATTAGATGTGAAAAGAAAATGGTAAAAATGCACCTCATATGAGAGATACGTAACTGAATTAAATGTATATTTAACTGAAAGTTAGTGTAAAGGACAATAGGTGTGCATATATTTTAAAAAAAGGACATTAAATGTAATTATTAAAACTAAAGGACATACCATGTAATTTCATGTATTAATAAATGACACAATTTGTAATTTACTCTTGAAAGTTTTAATTATATCAAAAAACACGAACAACATAATTTTGTGGGGAGGGCTATACTGCATGATGTCTTTTCTTATTAATAACTTGAACACCATAATATAGTTTACATAAAATATTGCATCCAAACACCCTCAAATGTGCTATAATTGGTTTATTTATTTCCAAACTTCATATGACATCTATCATTCTTAATGCCTTTATTGGTACACGGTTTAACACAAACAACGAGTGTCACACACCTTCGCCCACATGTTTTGTGATAAACTCATGGCCTTCATAACACTTCGTGTTGTGTTAAGAACCAAGCGATTTCAAATCTAACAAAATGAAAAACACAAAAGCGATATACACACACATATACATCTAGAGGAAAGGGTTAAAAACAAACCAAAATAAATTAAAAAAAAATCTTAAACTAAATCTAACCCTTAATTGGTTAAGATCTAGGATTTTAGTTTTTTTTTAAGTAAAGGTTTGTACTTGGATGTGATCATTTCCAAAAAAAATTTTGAACCATGAATCTTAACCAACTAAAGGTTAAAACTTATTCTAAGTTTCTTAATTATTTTGGTTTGCATTTGAACCAAAGTTTAACAGAAAATATAAATACAAAGACTTTTTTTCTTGGGAGATTGTCTTGAACTTGGAGCACAACTTCAACATGTTTTTTAACACAAAAAATCCTCATTCCTAATTTTCTTTTGTTGTTTACCCTACAATGAATTAAGAAAAAGATTGAACTAACTAACTAGCAAAATTATTACTTGATTATTTTTAAATAATAAATCTAGAGCAAAAATAAACAACATATGTTAACTATCATCTATTGATGACCTGTCGTTGGGATCATGCAAAAACCTAATTAACCTAGGTAGCTAGGGCAAGTCAGGTATCGTATCCACGGGGAGTATGTGCTTAGTGTTACATGATTCATTTGATTATTTAACTAACTAAATAATTAAAATTAAACTATTATCATTTTGACTGTACTTGATAAAAATGATCACTTTAATAAACAAAACAAAAACTTGGACTTGGTTTAGAACTATTGAGATGCAAGAATCACCACCGGGTTTCAGGAGTGTAATTTCAATACACAGCTTATGTTTACCTCGTCTTGAAGTCACATAGACATAACTTGTTTATCACATATGTTGAAAGGTAATTACCAACTTGATAACTGATTGTGTAACTTAACTAGTAAACTAACTAATGCCACAATCCAGAAACTTTCTTTGTAATCACCAATTGATGATAATAACATAATTATTACTCAATGGTTAACAATGTAAAACTGATAACTTGATGGGCAATAATCAAATCCACTAACACGAATCTTTAGCCAACACATGATTCAAAACACATAAACGAAGAAAAGTTATAAAACAATTAAAGTTTATGTCTTGACAAGGTAAAAGCACAAGCATGCATAATCTAATCACAAACCGTCCACCCGGAGATGATCACGAGTGGTTTAGCCTTGCATATTCATCATAATCTCTTCAATCTTTCCTTTATGCATATTAATCCTTGATTGTTTGATGATTAGAGAGGCTTTCAATGGCTCAAAATAGCCCAAAGATGCGTTCTTGGGGTTGGAGGAAGAAGATCCTCCGAAACTCTAATGTTGGGGCTTTTATATGATTCAAATTTCGAAACTATCCACCATAATACGCAACAGGCCGTAAGTTACGGCCTTAGGCCGTAAGTTACGGCCTTAGGCCGTAAGTTACGGCCTCCAGTTTTTGTTGATAATCTTCTTCGTTTTCAGCACGTGTCAAGCGCTAATCTTCATGTCTTCAATATCCTTTATGAATAGTGTCATTAAACTCCATTTGACCTACATTTCCAAAGCACAACAAAGTAATATCGTTCGACATATAAGTGTATTAAAAATGAAATATTAACTATACCACGTGCATGAATATTAACCCGTCATCATCTATGAGAAGTCACCCCCAAAATATTTTTTAATTAGATTTGAAAGAGGATAATTTATTTATTCTTTTTGCCTTTATAGAATCCAAAATATATCCATTTTTTCTTCAGGGGAAAACCATAAATAACACATTATCACTGTGAAAAAATGTTATAAAACAATTAAGTAAACTATGATGAGAAAGAAAATTTATTATAATAAACTAAAAATAATAATTTATATTACTAGTGTAAAATGTAAAACGGGTCTAGAACGTATGATTTGGCTCATGAAGTTAACAGAACGTAAAACAATAATTTATATCACTGAAAAGTATGATCCTTTGGTGTTAACAGAACTAGTTAGATGCCTTGCATGTAGTAGCTATCCAACGGGAGATGATACAGGTGTGGAGCTGTGTTCTTTGGTTTGTACATGAGTTCTAGTTTGTATTAGAGTAGCACAATCATAGTCTGAAAAAAAAATTGAAACAAAGACAATGAAGCTTTCCAATCATCTCCATTACTTAAGTAACCAAAGACACAAAAACCAAACAAATTAAATACTTCAACTGAAACATATAAACAAAGTCCAAAAAATTTTTATAAACAAATTAACAAGATGAAATTATTTAGATCAACAATTTTTAGGCCCGAACATGTCCACTGAAGTACCGTTTGTCGTATAAAGTAGGCTTTTGGTTTCTTCATCAGTTGGGTCATTTTGGAGCCGTAGATTCTTCGAAGCCAATGCGGCATGCTTGCATATTTATTCTTTTTGGCAAATATTGAGGTTGCAACAATTCCGTTATCACATCCAGTTGCATTGTCTCTTCACGGGAACCAATTTATTAGAGCAGTGAAAAAATAACTTATAATAAACAACCCCAAGTTAACAAAAACCATTAAAACTATAAGAACTAAAGTAAAGGTGCATCACTTGGGTTGCTATCTGCTTGTGATTAGAGTAATCTATGTGTTACGTGGAGCTTTATATTGGAACCGATAAGCATTCCATTAGATTAATAACATACAGGATAGAAAAACAAAATCTAATATGTGCCTCACCATAAAATTAACCTTTAATAGTTGAATCTTGATATTATCTAGTTTTCTAGTATTAAATCATTCAACAAATCATCAAAGGCCTGAAGATTTAATTAAATACTGACATAATCCTATACATCAATCAGTACACCAGTTAACATAGCTTGTCCTTCTGTAATTAATATAACCGATTAAAAGGGAACAAGGATCTTATTTTATTTCTATTTTTTTGTCACAATAACAATGAAAACATGAAACTATTCCACCAAAACGTGAAGTCAACTTTAATCAAAAATCATATATTAGAGGAATTAACTGAAACATTTAATTGTTAGTATCAAGAAGTAAAGTAATAAGCATGGTTTGTTCCTCGATCCTTCTAAAAGATCTTCAACATATAGTCAACAACTGCAAGCTAATTTCCATATAGTCAACAACTGCAAACTGATTTCCATATAGTCGATAACTACAAACTGATTTCCATATACTCAACCACTACAAGCTGATTTCCATTGTACTATTATTCTCACAACCATAATTGTAACAGCCCAACCTAGCTAGAGCTTATGTGTCATGCAATAAAGTAATAAAGATGTAACTAATGACATAATTAACATACTTAACTTCAAATCCTTACAACGATCTGACATGAAACATTAAGTTTCTGAAATAAAGTTTGACCTAGTCCTATCAGATTTCTCATTTTCCTCATACTATGTCGTTAAGTTACTCTTCACACATTCTTAAGGTTCCCTTGAACACCTCGTATAAAAAGAGTGCGTATGAAGCCTTCTTAGAATGACTCCCTTTAACACCACCTTTTGGCCTTGATACTTGAAAATGATGAAGCCTAAAATGCTTAGTAACAATCAATAAATATAATAGTAAGATTATCAATAGTAAATTTAAGATCTATGATCATTTATAAGGAAAGGCCCATGTGAATCGTTAATAATGAATGATAAACAATGTGTAAGTTTCTTTGAAGTATTAAAAGTCAAAATTAGTGTATCTTCTGAAGTTAAGTTTCTTCCGAAGCTTAACATATTCTTCCGAAGCTTGGATGAAGTCTTCCGAAGGTTATGTTTGCTTCGGAAGGGTTCGTAATGTTGATATTTTACTTTGGAAATCTTTCGAATGAGACATCCTGTTACGGAAGAAATAGTTTAGGGTCCTTAGTGTAACTTCTCAATGAGTTGTTGAGTGTACAAATTGACCGTTATAGTTCGTTGGTCATTTAGCGCTATAAATTGGGATCCTGTGTAGTCGGTGAGATTAACTCTTAATCACTAATCACTTGTAATCATTTTTATAATAAGATTCTTTCTTGTATCTTTGAAGTTCATCTACTTCTTGTTGTTAAATTTCATGCTCTTGTACTCAATTGGTTTAATAATTGGTATCAGAGCCTGGTTTTTTGCTTAATTGAGGATCAAGATTCAATAAAAGATCGTCCGGTGGTAGCGATGGTGTCAACAAAGTGTGAGATTGAGAAATTCAATGGGAAGAAAGATTTTAGGTTATGGCGACTGAAGATGAAGGCATTGCTCGTTCATCAACGAGTAGTGGATGCATTGGCCAGAGAATCTAAGTTGCCGAACACTATTTCAGACAAGAAGAAGAAGGAGATGCTTGAACAGACACACAGTTTGATCATCTTGAATTTGGAGGATCGGGTACTCAGAGAAGTATCGAAGAAGATGACGGTTGTAGGGTCTGATCAAAATTAGAAAGTCTGTACATGAAGAAGTCTCTTACGAATAGATTGTATCTCAAGAAGTGTCTGCACACGTTCCAAATGGCTCCTGGGAAGTCAGTTGAAGATCATACTTATGAATTCAACAAGTTGGTGTTAGATCTTGAAAACATTGAAATTGAGTTGGATGATGAAGACCAAGCGATCATATTCTTGACCTCTCTTCCATCATCTTATAAGCACTTTGTGGATACTTTGATGTATGGTAGGGATACTCTTACTGTCACACCCTCAAAATCCGCTAACGGGGTTTTACCGTCAGGCGTGTGACATACCAGGATCGCAGATAGCACCAATTACACCAGACACAGTAATTACAAAACATCACATTAAGTATTTAGACTTTTAAATCAATCATAAGTGTTTCAAATTTGCGGAAGCGTTTCGAAAACAGAAAATTGTTTCAACATGTGTTTCAACCATAAGAATCCATAACGTTTAACCAAATAAATCAGTTGAGTTGTGATGTATGCCATGAGTGCATCCTAGCTGAGTTCTTAACCTTGAGCGTTTCTGTGACCTGAGAAAACATGCTAGAATGTGTCAACATAAAGTTGGTGAGTCCACAGGTTTAATCAACAAGAATTGTGTATGAAAAGCGTTTCACATGGTTTAGTATATAAAACATATCGATAGGTAGCGAGCCTATAAACAAGTTAGTTAGTGTTTCAAACCGAAGCTGACTGTGTGTGTTTAGTGCCTTTCCACCTCGTCTTAACCGACCGTGGCAATCGTTAGGTCAATTTAGCACCCGTTCGACCTCCAATCAAGCTAGCGCGACTAGCCCGGGCGGGGTTTGTCAAACCCAGTAGTACTACTCAAAATTACCTCGCTAATCCATTACTAACGGTTTGATACTGTAAGGACTTTCAAATGCGTTTCCCACTAACATAACAGGCGATATCAATAATACTGTCAACCATAATAAAAATAGTGTTTGCATGTTTTCTCCCCCAAAAAGGAAAGAATGTAAAATGGGGCCGTGAAACTCACCTTGAACTGATGTAATGAAATGAACAAGAGCTTCAAAGAATAAGGCAATGCACGATCAAACACGATCAACACCTATTATTAATTGTAATTAAGTTTTTACGATGTGTTCAACGCGAATAAATACATTTGGTCGGATTCGGGTCGGTTCGGTTTGACGCGCACGATTTGATATACAAACAACACCATGTATTAATAATATTACCAATATTGATATTAATAATAACAATGGCATGATCATAATTATAATGATAATATTCGTATTTGTAAATAATTTCTGAAATTTTATTTCTTTAAAAACCTTAATTATTTATATTTTAATAAATAATACAAATGTTATAAATGGTTATTTTTATAAAAATAGACCTTAAATAATAATCATCAAGTTATTAATTACCATGGAGGAAGTGATGGCAGCTCTTAATTCAAAGGAATTGAAGAAGAGAACTGATTATAAGGAAGATGGTGGAGAGGGCTTGGTAGTCAGAGGAAGATTTGAACAAAGAAACTTCAAGCCAAGAGGTGTCTCAAAGTCAAGATCTAAGTTCAAGAGAAGGTGTTATGAGTGTGGGTCAGATAAGCACTTCAGGAAAGATTGTCCTGACCGAAAAAGAAAGAAGGGTGAATCAAGTGGGTCAAAGTCTTATTCTAGTCACAATGCACAAGATGATACATCTGATTGGTATGAGAGTACAGATGTGTTGGCTGTCACAAGCAGCGGTAATGAGAATAAGTGGGTGATGGATTCTAGTTGTTCATACCATATGACACCTGTGAAGAAGTTCTTTAAAGATTTGAAGTTTGAAGATCTCGGATCTGTGAAGCTAGGGGATGATAGACATTGCAAGATTGTGGGTCATGGTACAGCGACTCCAAAGATGAAGAATGGTATGGAAGTAGATCTTCATGATGTAATATATATCCCTAGTCTTAAAAGAAGTTTGTTGTCTTTAGGGCTATTGAAGAGATCTGATTATCATGTTAGTCTTAGGGATGGTAAGGATAAGGTGATTAAAGGATCAATAATGGTACCGTCTGGTAGTAGAAGGTATAATAATATCTATTTATTAGATAGTGCTAGTGTAATAGAGTCCCATATGGCAACTGCCTCAAGTGATAGTATTTTTAGGACCAAATTATAGCATCAGAGGCTTGGTCTGTAACATCTCGTATTTTTTTTATTAAAAGTTAATTTTATAAATAATTAAGTTTGAAATGTTGATGTTAAATAAATATAAAAATACTAATAATGATAATAAAAATAATAATAATAATAATAATAATAATAATAATAATAATAATAATAATAATATAATTATAATAATAATAATGATGCTTATAATAATATTAATAATAATAATAATAAAAATAATGATGATGATGTTAATAAAAATAATAATAATAAAGCCCAGGGGGGGATTTTGCCATTTTTAAAACTTCAAAAGAAGTTTTAAATCATGAAAGATAAAAACACAACCGCAGGGACCATTTATGTAATTTTCTAAAACCCAACCCCCCGGCCCGTCCCCTTCGGTTTCCGGCCAGAAACGCCGGCGAGCCTCCGGCGAGAACTATACGCCAAAATAACACGGTTTTTGACCTAACTAAAGTTACCGACACATTCCCGTGGTGGAGTCGAACGTGAGTCACCATTCAATTGAATAATACAAGTGCAAACACCACTAAAACCGACTATCTCCATTGTCGGCCAAACAAATAATCCACCATCGCCACTAACAGCTAAAATAATCTAATTAATCGTGTATATAAGACCCCATAACTGTTCCTAATCGTATGCAACTTTCAATCCCTCTGAAACACACACGAAAACCCACCTTCAATCATCACCCTGTCGCGAACCTGCAACTGGTTCGAACCCTGTCCTCCGAGCATTTTTAAACCAATTGGTTGAGGGCTTTTGTCTGTAATCATCATTAAAAGCTTACCTAAAGTTTAATTTGATCATAAACATTGTTTGCTCATCCATCGATCATCCCATTGACCGCGGCCTGTTCTTCATCGAATTCAGTCCCAAATCGACACCAAACAGGTAATTGAACACACCATTTTACTCGTATTTTCATGGGGAACAAAAGCCCCATGATTCCAGAAGCAATCGAAATCGAATTAAGCCTCAATTGGCTGGGATTCGAACCTAGGGCTCGAAAGGGAATTGGGGTTAATCGGATTACTACTTAAAATAATTAGGAACGGGAAATAACCGCGGCTGTATGCTTTGGTTCACTGGTTCGGTGGTGTGTATGCAGGGAGAGGACCCGGGTTCGACCCCGGGCAGCCTCGTTTTATTTGTTTTATTTTTTAAAGCTTTTTAAAATACTTTAAAAATATGGAAAAATTCCTAAAAATTATAAAAATAATTTTATAAGTTTCTCTTATTTTAAATCTTACAAAACAGTTTCCTGTAAATTTATTTTATTCAAAAACTTTAATAGATTTTTATAAAATATTATTTAAAAATATTAAAAATACTTATTTTTATAAAATAAATTCTAAATCAAGTTAATTATGAAATAATCACAAAAATCATATAAATATTATTTATAAATATTATAAATAATTATTTTTATAAAAATGGACACTTTATTATCTTTAAATACAAATTAATATGTTTATAAATCCACAAATTATTTATGAAATTGTGGGTTATTTCTTATAAAATATATACTTGAACCAAAGGTATAAATTAATACCTATCTATTAATCAAAATACTTTAAGTGTGAATATTCTTATTTATAAATATTATTGGATAATTATAAATTATATAATTAGACCACATTATTTTTATATTTAATCCTAAAAATATATAAATACACCTATGAAATCTTTTTAATGAAATCAAAATATAAATAATTATTTTGTAAAACTTAATATTTATTGATAAATACTTATTAAAACATATACGAATATATAAAAAGATTGTAACATATATATAATGAGTGTGTGACACGTGTTAAATCAAATCAACCCGAACCTTACCAAATATATTCATTCGTATTAAAGACTAAATTACAAATCAATAATAGGTGTTGAACGTGTTTGATCGTGCCTGCTTAATTCTTTGAAGTTCTTATTCATATACATTACATCAATTCAAGGTGAGTTCCGTGGCCCCTTTTTATGCTTTTATAATTGTTTCAATGTTTTTCAAACTTGGGGGAAAAGTATGCTCACCCGTTTTCGATGCTGTACAATCTTACATACAATTTTCATACTTGGAATCAATGTGATACTATTCTTATATTCTAATACATACATGGTGTTATTCTATGATTCTTACAACCATTAATTCCCGGGTTTGGGAACCAACGGATAGGTATTGGTAGTACTACTGGGTTGACACCCCCACCCTTCGACGATTGGTTAACTTGTGAGTTACCAACACAGCTGCCAGCAATCAGGCCAAGGGTGAATATATTCCGACAAACTTATATGCATAACGTCATTAGGTTTGGTTGTCTTAAACACATGTTATGTGGTTTTTGCTTACAGTATGATTCCATATCAAATTCTACACAGCATCAAATGTTTTAATTTAAACCTACGGAACTCACCAACATTATGTGTTGACATTTTTGAGCATATCTTTTCAGGTGAACATAATCAAAGAGGATAGCTAGTGCAGATGCCTTAGCAGAGACCTCAGGATTTCAATAGATTTGCATATGTAATATTTGTCGTTTGTTTCCATATTTGAACATTGTGTATTTGGATTTAGAGCCAATAAGACTATGATAGTCGTGGAACTAACTAACCACGACACAAGTCACCATTGTGTCGGGGGACGTTATGACACGAGAAGATTGCATGTATTATATCTCTGTATTTATACCAAGTGTTATGACGATCCCGTCCGTCGCATCCTCGTGTTTCCGCTCTAAGCGAGGGTGTGACATGGTCATATCAGTCAGCAAGGACTGGTAGAGTTGCAGAAGCAACAGGTGATGACTGAGTTGAAGAATTATGATTTTGGGTTTTGTGAAACTTGTATTCTTGGAAAACACAAGAGAGTTAAATTCACAAGGTCTAAGCATATCACAAGTGGGATATTAGACTACATTCACTCTAATTTATAGAGTCTTGCTAAGGTTGATTCATTGGGTGGTGCTAGATATTTTATGACTTTGATAGATGATTTTTCAAGAAGAGTCTGGGTGATCATCTTAAAGAATAAGAATGATGCCTTTAGTAAATTCAAGGAATGAAAAGTCCTTGTGGAAACTCAAACTGAAAGAAAGGTCAAGAAACTAAGAACTGGTAATGGGTTGGCGTTTTGCGATCATTAGTATAATCAGTATTGTAAAGCTCATGGTGTTGCAAGACACAGAACTGTGCCTGGTCATCCATAGCAAAATGGTTTGGTTGAAAGGATGAATAGGACCTTACTTGAGAATGTGCGGTATATGCTGGCTAGTTGTGGGTTACCCAAGATGTTCTGGGGTGAAGCTGTGACTAGTGCAGCTTATCTAGTCAATAGTGTTAGGATTTTTTGGCTATATGAAAAGTTCCCATCCCACATTGGTGCAAGGATGAAAGCTTGGGAGGACTCCAAGCTTATAAAAGAAGTCCAAGGCTTTGGTTTCAAAGTGCCCCAACCAAAAATACACTTGAAGTGTTTGGTTCTTTCTTTCTTTTCTAGTTCTCTTGTTTTAGAGTGTAGAAAGTTTTAGTTAAACACTTTGGAGAGTGTGGGTGTAATTGGGCGGGGGGAGGCTTGAGAGATTAGTCTATGTGATTGTAACAATTGTCGCATAGTGGATCTTTCTCTCTGGAGGCCCGTGGTTTTTTCTCCGGTTTTGGAGTTTCCACGTATATTCTTGTGTTCAGTTATATTTCTCTATTGTTAGCATTGGGAGGGTTGTTGGGGATCCTTGAGACCGCTTGTTTCCCAACAAGTGGTATCAGAGCTCCAGGTTTTGGGGGAGGTCTCGGTTTAGAAGGTTCGTAGTATGCTCTGTGGTTGCAGCTTAGTCTGATCTTCCACATCAGAAACGGGTTTTCGGTTGACTATTTTGTATACGACAGAATTATACAAGAGCGGATATACGCATTTGTCCTGAGAAGGTTCTGGCTAGGAAAGACTTGGTACTTAAGTGTGTCCATTGTGACCCACCTCTCTTCCTGGGAATCCTTTGTTGGGTAACTGCTTATAGGCTTGGTGTATATTTTCTAGTATACAATATTGTTTTTGAAGATACGGATACGATGTCGAAATACAGTCCCATGAGGTTCGACGTAGAGAAATATGATGGAAGAATCAACTTTGGTTTGTGGCAAGTTCAAGTCAAGGATGTGTTGATTCAATCTGGGTTACACAAGGCGTTAAAGGGGAAACCGACCCCTGTTTCAAGCAAGGATTCAAGCGGAACCAGTAAAAACGATGATGAAGAATGGGAAGATTTGGATTTGAGAGCAGCAAGTGCGATTCGTTTGTGTCTAGCAAAGAATGTTCTTGCAAATGTGCATGGGATATCAACTGCAAAGGATTTGTGGGAGAAGCTTGAGCAGTTGTATCAAGGCAAAGGCATCTCAAATCGGTTGTATCTCAAGGAACAATTTCATACCCTTCGTATGGATGGAGATACAAAAATTTCAGATCATCTAAGTGTTCTTAATAATATCGTGTCAGAACTGGAGGCTATTGGAGTAAAGGTTGAAGATGAGGATAAAGCACTAAGGCTCATATTATCTTTGACATCTTCCTATGAGCATATGAAGCCCATTCTGATGTATGGGAAAGAAACCCTGAAGTATGCGGATGTTACTGAGAAGCTATTGTCTGAAGAGAAAAGACTAGGAAGTAGCAGTCATACTTCATCAGAAGGAACAGTTTTAATATGCGGGAACGGGAAGAAGAAGCACTCACAGAAGATTCCTGTATGCTGGAAGTGTGGACAGTCTGGGCATGTCAAGAGAAATTGTCCAGGTGGAGCAGATTCGGCTAGCAGCTCCAAGTCAGCTAACAATGTCTTCGTCGTTGCTGACGATGATGATTGCCTTTGAGGTTATGTCATCCCTATGGTATGCCCGCGCTACCATGAAAGGGGATGCAATTTTGTTAGCGGGTTCACGGATTTACACATGGGCATTGGGTTGGCATAGATGCAAGATGTGTGGTGAAAAATTGATGTTGATGGCTGATGAACTTCCAGGTATGCCAAGGGGGAAGTTGCACCATAAATTTTCAGCAGGTTTTTTCAACATGTGCCGAGAAGAAATTCTTAGAATGGTCTATTCTAAGTGGCGATACTCTTTTATGGTGGAGTATGATCGTCGGTTAAAGACGGTGTTACTTTAATGTGGTTGTTTTTTTCATATATCCAAGGTGGAGATTGTTAGGATTTTTTGGCTATATGAAAAGTTCCCATCCCACATTGGTGCAAGGATGAAAGCTTGGGAGGACTCCAAGCTTATAAAAGAAGTCCAAGGCTTTGGTTTCAAAGTGCCCCAACCAAAAATACACTTGAAGTGTTTGGTTCTTTCTTTCTTTTCTAGTTCTCTTGTTTTAGAGTGTAGAAAGTTTTTAGTTAAACACTTTGGAGAGTGTGGGTGTAATTGGGCGGGGGGAGGCTTGAGAGATTAGTCTATGTGATTGTAACAATTTGTCGCATAGTGGATCTTTCTCTCTGGAGGCCCGTGGTTTTTTCTCCGGTTTTGGAGTTTCCACGTATATTCTTGTGTTCAGTTATATTTCTCTATTGTTAGCATTGGGAGGGTTGTTGGGGATCCTTGAGACCGCTTGTTTCCCAACAAATAGGTCTCCTTCAGTTGCCTTAGACATGAAGACACCTATGGAGATGTGGTCAGGTAGAAAGATTGACCATGGAGAACTTAAGGTGTTTGGGTCATTGGCTTATGGTTATATTGCCAAGGGAAACTAGAACCCAGGGCCTGCAAATGTGTATTTCTAGGATACCCTAAGGGTGTGAAGGAGTATAGATTGTGGAGGCTATATGGGGGCAGACCCAGGGTGATAGTGAGCAGAGATGTGGGTTTTTAAGATGATGTTTTGTATAAAGACATTGAAGGAAAATAGGATTTAGAAGCTGGAGAGCAGAGTAGGGTTCAGATTGAGGTGGAACATCAGGTTGTGAGTGATAAAGGTGTTGATTATGGCACTTCTGATAGCCAAAGGGATGGTTTAGGTGATTATCAATTGGCTAGGGATAGGCAGAGGAGATAAGTGATACATCCACTCAGGTATAGAGAGGGGATTGACTTGTTAGGATTGGTCTTTGTTGCTGCTGAAGAAGAAAGCATCTATGAACCATTGTCCTACTCTGAGGCAATTTCTATGAAAGAAAGCTTAAAATAGTGTAAGGCCATGGAGGAAGAGATGGAGTCTCTTTATAAGAATGGCACATGGGAGCTGGTTGATAAACCTAAGGGTCACAAGCCTATGTCATGTAAATGACTGTTCAAACTAAAAGATGGGATTTCTGAAGGTGAACCTCCTAGGTACAAGGCTACATAGTAGCTAAAGGGTTTACACAGAAGCCAGGGGTGGATTATAATGAAATATTCTCACTTGTAGTGAAACATTCATCTATCAGGGTTATGATGTCATTGACTGCTTCTATGGATATGGAGTTGCATCAATTGGATGTAAAAACAACGTTTTTACATGGGACGATGAAATAATCCATATGAAGCATCCGGAGGGGTTTGAGGTTAAGGGTTAGGAAGATAAGGTGTGTCTCCTTAAGAAGTCATTGTATGGACTGAAGCAATCTCCTAGATAGTGGTATAAACGGTTTGATGAACATATGGTGACTAATGGGTTTAACTAGAGCGGCTATGATAGTTGTGTCTATTTCAAGGAATATAGTGTGAACAAATTTGTATATTTGTTGTTGTATGTTGATGACATGTTAGTGGCTTGTCAAGACTTGAAAGAAGTTGAAGCTACTAAGAAGATGTTGATGTCAGAATTTCAGATGAAAAATCTAGGTGAAGCAAAGAAGATTTTGGGCATGGAGATTAAGAGAGATAGAGGACACAGGGCATTGAAACTGTCTCAAATCTCTTATTTGGAAAAGTTACTAAGTCACTATAGGATGGGTGAGGTTAAGTCAGGAACTGTTCCTAGTGGTGCTCATATTAAACTGCCAGCTCTGATTGTCCTAAGTCAGATGCTGAGGTTGATTATATGGAGAAAGTGCATTATGCCAATATGGTTGGGAGCTTGATGTACTTGATGGTGTGTACAAGGTCGGATATTGGTATGCTGTGAGTTTAGTCAGCAGGTATTTGTCTAACCCAGGTAAAGCTTATTGGGTTGCTGTGAAATGGATCTTGAGATATCTCAGGGGTACTAAACACTATCGCTTAGTGTTTGGGTGTCATGAACATGGGGAGAGTAACCAGATTGTTGGTTATGTGGATTCAGATTTTGCCAAGGACCTGGATAGAGGTAGATCTATTACAGGGTATGCATTTCAAGTGTTGGATAACTTGGTTAGTTAGAAAGCCCAATTACAGCATGTAGTGGCATTGTCTACCACAGAAGCTGAGTATATATATAGCTTTGACTGAGGGAGTCAAGGAAGCTATATGGCTGTGTGGTTTTGTTTCTGAATTAGGGATACATGTTGCAGACTCAGTGGTGTATTGTGATAACTAGGTGCAACCAAGTTGTCTAAGAATAGCATGTTTCATGAGAGAACAAAGCACATCAATATGAAGTTGCACTTCATAAGGGATGTGGTGAATGCTGGGAAGGTAAAAGTGGAGAGTATCTATTTTGGAGAATCCAGCGGATGTGTTTACTAAGTCTCTACCTGGTATCAAGTTTAACTTTTGCTTGTATGCATTGGGAATTGGTTAACATCTTGTTTTAATTTTAAGGTGGAGATTATGAAGTATTAAAAGTCAAAACAAGTGTATTTTCTGAAGTTAAGTTTCTTCTGAAGCTTAACATATTCTTCTGAAGCTTGGCTAAAGTCTTCTGAAGGTTATGTTTGCTTCGGAAGGGTTGGTAGTGTTGATGTTTTACTTTGGAAATCTTCCAAAGGAGACTTCATGTTTCAAAAGAAATAGTTTAGGGTCCTTAGTGTAAATTCTCAATTAGTTGTTGAGTGTATAATTTGACCGTTATAGTTCATTGGTCATTTAACGCTATAAATTGGGATCTTATGTAATCAGTGAGATTAACTTTTAATCACTAATCACTTGTAATCATTTTTTATAATAAGATTCTTTCTTTTATTCTTGAAGTTCATCTACTTTGTGTTGTTGAATTTCATGTTCTTGTACTCAATTGGTTTAATAGTTTCAATTCTAATTCACCGATATGTGGCATGAGCATGTGAGCACACACTTCGAACTATCCACCGATTGCGATAACAATATTATCTTAGGATCACTCCATATCACTTTCGGTAAACAATACATAAAGAAACAACATAAAGCTAACATGGACTAATTGCTCCGCCAAGGAGAAGTAAATGAAGGGTGCCATATATTATTTCTAACATACAACAACTAAATAGTTGGACTTTAACTATTTCAGAAATAATTACATGCGTAATTCATTCATTGTTAGACTTGTTTCATATTTAAACTAGAGGTATATAAAAAAAACCGGTTCGGAGAAAAAACCAGACAAGTTTGAAAAAAACCGGTTTGAGCCAAACCGGTTTCCAACCCGATCTAAACTACCGGTTTGTATACCGGTTTCGTAGCCTCACACTCAAAACCGGTTCAAAAATTAAAAACCGATTTAAGTGGTAAAAACAAGTTTATTTGCGGTTTCAAACCGGTCCAAATCGGTTTGACAGGTTCAAATATTCAGTGAGCCAAATCGGTTTATAACCCCGAACCGTTTTAAAAAAAACCCGGTTTGAAAAAAACGGTTTGACCAAATGACAAAAAAAACCGGTTTGGTTTAAAAGCCAATCCGGTTTAGGAAAAAAACCAGTTTGTACGTACACCGCTAATTTAAGCCACTTTTATATAATTTTTGTATTGTTATCTTTGTAACCCTTTGGATCTTATCCTAAGTTTTGATGTTGTCAAATATGACTATTTTGACATATTGTTATAACAGTTTAATACGTGTAATTTTCTTAAAAAGTATGACCAATGTAACTAATTCTAGAAAATATGAGTGAAATAGTTAGCCACCCGCATGACTTAAATTATTGAAGTACCTTTCTTGAAGGAAAACGAACAAATCACATTAAACGAGAAAAACATTTTATCCCATTTTCCCTCTAAATAAAGTACCTACGTTAGCAAAATGCACACATAGTATTAAACGAAAAAAAATATTCTATCCCATTCATTCCATTAATATATAGTACATACGTGGAAGGAAAATGACCAGTCATATTACATTTTACACCATTCTTTCGTTAGTATTCTTTAAATCAGTTTCCAGAAGCTTTAAAAGCAACGTTATACGAATTCTTGGTCTTAATAATTCAATTGTTTTTTAAACTAATTCTATGCGTTTACAAGTTAGTGCATATTTTAATAAATATCAAAAGATGATTGGTCTAGCAGTATCAAAATATGTAATAAATATGTCACTTCAAACAGTGACGACTCAAATTTTTTTTAAGGAATTTTTTGAAGATCGTTTAACTATCACAATATGATAATTTTTTAGGTCCGTTTCAGGTCGGATCCTGTTAATCGTAGAAAAACATCATTAAAAAACAGTTACCAAACCCTTGCATTTGCATATCTACCAATAACTATATTTAAGCAACTGGTTTATGAATAATGTTACAACGATTTCCAAATGTTTGCACAGTTGTTCAAAACGCTAATTATTATTTAATACCGATGATGTTCAACAAGATTGAAAATAATGTTGGTTAAAGTAAATATAACATTTGATTACTCATATCTTGAAACAAGTGTTAATTTCGTTTGTTTTATCGTCAAAAACATATATCTTGATATATTATTTTTCTTTTTTCGTCCTATTAACTATTCAGGGTTAAAGTACCAAAAATTACTTGGTTCCAGACCTCGATTAGTAATAAAATATGGTATGTTGAACTGTCAAAGAGTCAGGGGATCCCAATGTAGTTCCGTCCCTAACTATGTGTTTGAGATAATCTTGCTCTTCTTTAGTTTAAAATTTTTAAGGGGGGAAATCGCAAAAATTTACAGGAGACGATCGGGATTTTAACATATATATACAACTGTAAAGATAACTTTTAAGTGGGGCGCTGCCCCCAAAAACTAATGTAGGTTCCGCTGATGACTTCAAGTGGTTAAGGGTTTATGTCTTATTATGAAAAAAAATGATAAGATTTAAGAGTACGTAGCATTAAAATGTGTGCGAGTTAATTAACCGTTTTAACAATATAAATTAATAAATAGAAATGTAACATAAACCTTTGCAACATAGTGTTTTCTCATAAAACTTTTATGTTTGCACATGATGAAAACTGTTTTCCAGGGCAAACTAAGATTTGTTTTTGTAAACTAAAATAGATTGGTGTAAAAGAATTTCAATCGTTGATAAGTAAATTGTCATGTACATCCAAATAACTACCGTTAATAATATTATATTACTAGCAGCTAGACCTAGCTCCCAAACCCCTAGTATAAAATGCAAGGACCTTAGCTTATTTTGCACACAAATTACCAGCAGCAATCATTTTGAGGTATCATTTATTTACTTTGCCACTTTGGTCATTTAGATCAATATATATCAACTGTCTTCTATATGCATGGTTCACTTGATCCTATCCAATATAACCGATCAATCGACGTCCTTTTGCAGGTTTGAAGACATGGGAGCCGGAGGAAATATGACGACGAGTGGTCGCAAAAGCGTACTTGAACGTGTTCCTGTCAAAAAAACCCCATTCGAGATCAGTGATATCAAGAAAGCAATACCGCTGCACTGTTATAAGCGCGATCTCTTACGATCTCTCTATTACCTATTTGGTGACTTAGCAATGTGCTTCACTTTTTACCAGCTTGCAACAACATACATTCCTATTTTACCTACACCCCTTGGTTACATTGCATGGCCTATTTATTGGTTCTGCCAAGGTAGTGTCTTTTGGGTCTATGGAGCATTGCTCATGATCTGTGTCATCATGCCTTTAGCGAATACCAGTGGGTTGATGATGCCCTTGGTTTCGTCCTCTTCTCGTGGCTCCTCACTCCATACTTTTCGTTTAAATACAGTCATCGTAGCCATCATGCTCACACGAATTCAATGGAGTATGATGAGGTTTGGATGCCCCGAAGGAAGACTGATAAATTGTATTCTGAAGTCCTTAACAACCCATTAGGAAACATGTTTATGACTGTTGCTAAGTTACTTCTCAGCTATCCGTTGTACATTATTTTCAATGTTCATGGTAGGGACTATGATGGGTTTGTAAGCCACTTTTACCCCCAAAGTCCTTTGTTCAACGACAGCGAGCGCAAACTAATTTGGCTCTCTGATGCTGGAATGCTTGTGGTGTTCTACACACTATACAAGATCGCTGCAGCCACAAGTGCAACATGGTTATTTTGCATCTATGGGGCTCCTTTGATGGTTATGAATGGTCATTTCATCTTTCTCACTTTTCTGCACCATACCCATCCTTGTCTCGCTCACTACGACTCGCGAGAGTGGGATTGGTTAAGAGGCGCCTTATCGACTGTTGATAGGGATTATGGAGTTTTTAACAGTATTTATCATGATCTAGCCTCTGGTCATGTGATTCACCATTTGATATCAACTCTCCCACATTATCATACCATCGAGGCGACCAAGGCCATCAAGCCAATTCTAGGTGACTACTACAATTTCGACGATACCCCGGTTCTAAAGGCTTTCTGGAGAGAAACAACTGACTGCATTTATGTTGAACCAGATGAAGGTGCTGAGGATACTGGTGTTTACTGGTTCCGCAAATAGACACTAATTAATTAAAACTCCATATATATAAGTCATGTGTTACTACTTGCTAGTTTATGTTTGTGATAAAAGATAAATAAATACATCTCTGTACTCCAGGTCTATACACTCCAGATGATGTAAGCTATAATTGCGTAATGATGTTTTATATTTGGTTTCTCTTAGAGTTATTTTAGGAGAACATAAAACCAATGTTGTTGAGACCGGATCGGAACGACCGGTCCGACCGGTCCAACCGTTCCGACCGGTCCAACCGTTCCGACCGGAATCGGAGATGTGGCCGAACAGGTTCGTATCAATTCGTTTTGGAGGGGTTCAACCGGCCGGTTCGTCCCAAATCGGTGGTCGGACTGGGGGTCGAACTGGATTTTGATTTTTTTAGATTTAATAGGTAAAAACGGGGTGTTCAACCATAAATTAGTATGTTGGACATAAAAATGTAGTTAAGTTTTATATATAATTATAAAATACGCACGTAAATTACTTATATTGAATTATATGTATATCTATATACACACACACACTAGAAGAGTGCCCGCGCAATGCGGTGGGGCGACATTTTACATCCGGTACGTATTTGTAATTTTACAAAAGTCTATTATATTTTTCTAAGCTAAAATTTAAAACACCAAATTAATGGGTTTTGCATTACGGCTTGTACATTTACGTATTAACCTATTGTATCTTACAACATACAAATCGATTCAGCAAAAATTTTACACCAAAACGTTTAAAAAATACGCAGGTTACAATTGTAGTCTTAAAAAGTTTTTAAACATGATAGATTAAAAGATATAACTGAAATTTAAAACAATTAAGTTTTTTTTGTAAATGGGTAGATAATGTAAATTTTATATAAATTACAGTAAGTGTAAGGTTATTATATAAATAATTGTAAGTGATAATCTGTAAATATTATTAAAAATACTATTTTACCCTAAAAATGATTATATCTTATGTATTAAGTAAAGTAATTATTTTTAATTTTATGATATCTTAAAATACTCATCTCATATATTATATATGTAGTGTGTGTGTGTGTATATATATATATATATATATGGTAAGGTTCAATCGTTAACCCTCTATTATTACGATAACCGTGTTAACTTTTGAATATCAATCAAAATCAATAATTTTTTTGTTGAAATAACATCATTACACATATACAAAAATATGTTCTTTAATGTATATGTGCAAATTCATAAGCGTAAAAAAGTTTACACTAGTGTAAGTTACACTTACATCAGTAAATATTTAGTGATGTAAGTGTAACTTACACTTGTCGTAACTTTTTTATGCTTGTGAATTTACACATATACATAAAAGAACATATCGTTGTATATGTATAATGATACTATTCCAATAAAAAAAATAATGATTTTGATTGATCTTACAAAGTTAACACGGTTATTGTAATACCCCTAACTTAATAGTTATAAATATACGAATTTTGAAGTTTTTCTTTCATATATTGTTGAACGAGTAAGTAATGAACAAAATGACTATTTAAAATTTTAAGTTTTTAGACTAATTTTAGCGTCGTAAGAGACCATTTAAGTATATTTAAATATAATAATATATTATATTTAAACGTGCTCTGTTTTTAACAAAACTTAAGTAGACTCGTAGAGAAAAATAAGCTCGTTCCAATGACGTATTCAAAATTTTGTAGAACGTTACATTTTAAAAGTTATAAGAGAAAAACGAGTTAAGCAACTAAATTAATTATAATAATAAAATAATTAAAATAAAATAATCATAAAATTTTGAAGTGCTTGTGTGCATGTGACGTAAAGTATGGTGATTATGTGTGTGAATGTATGAATTATGGTGTATGTGTAAATAGTGCAAGTATGAAACGTGTATAGGTGCAACGTGTAGGTATGTGGTCAAGATTAGTGTAAGTATTTGTAAAATATGTATATTATATTTAAAAGTCTCAAACCAACGTACAAGAAGCAAGTTTCAAAAGAATCTGCGCATAGGAAAGTATTTATAAGTGGTAACATTCATAATCATAGGTTCATTTTCAATCATCTCATACCCCGCACTCAGGTATGTATCTGTAGTTATAAATTTAAGATTTAGTATATAATTAGTATGCAGTTTTGTAATTTAAGTTCTAATTATATGTTTAAGACTTAATATATTATTAAGAGTAGGATTTAGAATCATAATTGTTGTAGGTATTGGGTAGCCTAACCTTGATTAAGCATGAACTGATCAACCATGCTTAAACAAGGTAATTGTTATCCAAAACCAATTATGATTATTACTAGAAGGTACTTTACTAGTTGCTAAGACTTGTTTCAATCCTAATCAGGAACATAACTCTGAAACTGTCTACTTGTCTCAATAATACTTACCAAGGTGAGTTATCATGTTTGTTTTCAAAACTGTGATAATATACTCGTTCTGTCTGTACTGATAATAATTATAATGCTTACATATATGCACGGGTCGGTAGGGGTATACAGGATCCTGATATATTTAATAGGGTGTGTCAAACTGGCTAAAAAGAGGATAAGGTTCCTCGTATGCATCAGGCACATACTCATACCTCTTTGACGGCCGGGAGGGTCTGACAAACCCGCCGCCGGTGGTTGTGGTAAAACCAGGGAAGGCACTGTGCCTATGGACCCAAATATCACAACCCATATTGTATGCATGTCAAAGTTAATTTTATAAATTGTATATCATGAGTTCACCAGCGTTAGCTGACGTCTTTTGAGTATATGTATCATAGGTAACCCTTAAGGAAATGCTTAAAAGGTGCTTAAAGATAATAAATCTAGAAGACCAAGAAGTTTTTGCTTTAGTTATTTTTAAATACTGTTGTAAAATAGTAGTGTAACAAGTTGATGATATTATAGTTTGCAATAAAACATATGTTAGCTTCCGCTGTAAGTTGTATCAATTGTTGACGCCCGCCCTGGTCACGGGTGGGGTGTCACAGTTATCGTAATAATAGAGGGTTAACATTTGATCATTTCCCTATATATATATACATATATATACATATATATATACATATATATATATATATATATATACATATATATATACATATATATATACATATATATATACATATATATATATACATATATATATATATATATATATATATATATATATTCGTGCTTTATTAATTTAATAATATATATTGATGATCACATATTGAAGCGATCTAGAACATGGTCCTAGCTACTTGCATACGTAGAGCCAATGTGGGTATGCCGTGCTAACCACCGGGCGAAGAGCCAGATGTATTGTGTATATGTGTGTGTATGTGTATTATAACAAAATGTAAAAGAGAAATGTGGTATTGTTGTTACTAACGGAGGGTTTATATATATGTGGGGGACAGATCCATTAAAAACCATGTTTATAAATAAAAATTATGAAAATTAGGGGTTAGGTATATACAAGTGTTTGTTATCAATTTTACAACTATAAGTTTAGTATATATAACTCATACAATTTATGTATATATAAGTTATTTCACCATCAACTTCATTTATTGGGGTTTAATTAAAAAAATATAATAACCATAAAAAATTAGGTTGATGTTTACTCAAATGCACTTTGCAATAAAAAAACAATTTTACTTAATCTTGATTTGTTTTTTATGTAAGTTTACGTGAAGTTTGCATAATTTCTATTGGTTATATATATATATATAGAGAGAAAAAGTTTATTATACAAATTAAAAAAATCACACTAAGTGAGTGAATTATTTTCAATCATTGATTTAGTAGATGGACTGTTTAGAATATTAAATGTGAAATAATCACGCATGAATGATGCCTGGAGTGGTAAATTCGTAAATAGCTTATGATTGATGACATTTTTAAAATTTCTCTAGTTTTTTAAAATGCGTATAACTTTTTTATACGACGTTATTTTTAAAAAAATTTACACCATAAAATCAAGTATTTAATTCTTTTTAATTTGAATATAATATTGCTATACTTGTTTGAAAAACTTTATAACTTGCGTTATAATTAAATGCGTAATTATGAACATAACTTAGTGTAATTATCATATAACTTGCACAATTATAAATATAACTTGCGTAATTATTTTTTATAATGTGAATAATTTTACTTTGCCTAATAATAGATTAAACTTACGTAATTATGAATATAACTTACATACTTATGTACCTTTTATGCGTAATTACGACGCGGACGAAACTACCCCTACATAAAAAAACATGTCACGCCCTGGTGACTTCGTACGTTTCGTAAAAAATTACACTTTGTATAATAAACGACCCCTATATATATATATATATATATATATATATATATATATGATTAGGATAATTACAGAAATACTTTTATATTAAGACCATAAAAATCATTGATTTACGGAAATGTATGAAACCAAAAAAACAACAACTAACCAATCAATTTTTTCCTTTAATCTTTGTAGTTAATTTAATAACAAGTTTATAATAGCAATTTACGTATAAAAACTAATTACTTTATTAATTATGCAACTCCTTTAATTTAAAAAATTATCAATCATTCTCCTTATTAAATTATCCCTATATTTAAATTCAAATTGTAACATCATCATATTTTTTTATTTGGAATCAAAACAAATACATTGAACTTACGGACTTAATCCACTGACATTCAACCATCATATTTGAAAATCAATTTCTTTAATCTTTAATCCAATTCAGATTTAACCATCATATTTAAAGATTAATTTCTTCAATCATCTATTTTTTAATATTTTAATATCAAATATTTTTTGATTTCTAAATCCTTTGAAGTAAAATTTCAACATTACTATTTATTTATTCAAAAATTATATTATATATAACACAATGAAAGAAACAGTAGCTTACCAGTACTCTTGAATGCCGCAACATACAAGTACGCATTGCTTAGGTTAGGTTGCAATGTGGGTGACAAACGATCCAATCAGTTTGCTCCATCGTCATTTTCGGATTATCTGGCTTTACACGTCGCTTGATTTCGTGTTTCATGGTCTGCTTGGCTGGAGTTCTCTTTCTCCGGTGTGGTTCCTTCGTTAAATTGAAAACATTATATTTCTTTTGAAATTTTTGAATTAAGTTTTGAATCCCACAAATTCTCATTCCATATCTTTGAGCATGCAATTTTTTATTAATATTTAAATGCATACCACATTTCTTTTTATTTTAGTTATTGTTTGAATTGTTTAAATACAATCATTTTTTTTAAAATAGATTTTCACATGATTCATCTTTTTAGAGAGTTAAGCATCCAACCTAATAAAAACCAATAATAACAACCAAGAAGGTAAGTATTACACTTTATATTCGTTTGTGGTTGTATTATGCTTTACATTCGACCACCGCATAGTTTTTTCTATAAAAAAATTCTCATCGGAACCACCCACACGTGTTACATTAGTACGCACATCATAAAACATGAATAGATTAACATAAATCAACCGCTTTATCTAATTATTATTATAAAACAGACAAATATAACAACTTAATATTCACGTATAATACAAACCACATCCCTCCACATAGCACTTTCAATTTTACTAACATAAAGGTCTAATAAACGTATCCCTGAAGACCCTACTACACATACTAAAAACAATTACAAATTTACTACCCCACACAAATTAGTCTTACCTATATATGCATTTTTCCTACACCAATAGAATACCAAGCCACCCATCTTTTTCATAATTCGAACTACATAACCGCATAACACCTACACTAACATACATGTTACTATCCAACACGAGTAATTTTTACCTACACATGGATACATTTTAAACTGTCATTCTAAACTAACAAATTACTGCCCTAAATAAGTTACTACCCACGGAACCCTACACAAGTTAGTCTTACCTACACAAGTTAGTCTTACCTACACAAGCATTTTAACTACACACTTATATCTACCAACCTACATGCCACCTGCATAATGGCATCAAACTTACACAGAAGGCGAAATATTTTGATCCAATACAAACCCACATATTATAAACTAACCAACACACAATATAGTTAAAGTGCTATATATTTTTTTGACATTTCAAAGAACATAATAAATAAACATGATGTTTTTCCATGAGCACACACAAAAAACTGTATTACAAATTTATGCTTTAAAAATAACCTACATGTAATCCTTAGATAAAATAAAATTTTAACCATCCACACAGTTTAATACAAACTAAAACCAGAACAAAAAACGTTTCACATAAAAAATAATTTAACCTTCACATAATGAATACTTTCCACAAATAGCCAGCCCCTAATTAATTTCCCTACCTTTTAAATGTCTATAACACCTCCATAGATTGAATAAATTTAAGGTTGAAGTTAGTTCCCAATGTTCTCGCAAAAGTCTTTGTTCCGCTTACAACCCTCCGTTATGTGCATGTATATATATGTATATAGGGTTAAGATCTTCTTAGGACTCTTAAAAATCACAAGAACCATAAGAACCACTCTTACCCATTGCAATGACGGAGTTTGAACATCCCCGTGTGGGACGGGGGGGGGGGGGGGGGGGGGGCGAAATTATTTTTTTAGGGGGGGCGAAATTATTTTTTTAGGGGGGGCGAACTCGATATTTATATAAAAAATTATACTACCGGACCAAAAAATTACACTACCAGGCCAAAAAAATTACACTACCGATGAAAAAAATAGGGGCGCCCCCCCTCCCGGTCTCCTCTATCCTCCGCCCCTGACCCATTGATTTATATAATTTTTATTTATTTTATAATTAAGGTATTAATAAAAATTCAGAATTATTTCATTTATATCTCCCTTATTTACCTCCTATTTTGGAAATATCAATTTCTATGTTTGACTAAAATCTTCACTAATTACAACAACCTGTATCATTCTAGACTCAAAAATCAATATCAATGTCTCATTTAAATCAAAATTCTATTTAATCAATTGAATCTTTTGATATTTGTATGGTATACAAGGCATTGTATTTTGAAATCCCAAAACCCTCCTTTACATCAATGAAGATGATGATGTCGTCAAGGAGCTCGAAGAAGAAGATGACAAAAATGAAGATGAGTCGAAGATGAAATTGATGCTACGATGAAAATGGTATCGTTTATGAAGATAATGATGATCCTGGAAAGGGTTTTGGCTTTTGATCTTTTTGAAGATAACAATGACAATGAATATGACATTCTTGATGAAGTTGTCTGCTTTATAATTATGTTTAGATTTGTTCTAAATGTGTAATTTTGATATTGATCTTTCAGAAACTTTTGAAAATTATGAAGTAGTATTGCATATATATATGTATACAAAGTTACATATATGTAAACATGTATGTAAACTTCATTACAAATACATAAAGTTATATGTAAACTTGGTTACATATACGTAAACATATATTTAAATTTATCCACATATATACATAAATGGCATGTTTAGTCTTTTGAATCATAGTTATATCAATAAAATATTGTTTATTATTTTTAGTTTGAATGTGTAAATTTGTTTACATATATGTAAACTTGATACACTAACTTATATACATAACTTGCATATGATTAACAAATATTTTTTAATATATACTAACTTACATCTATGTAAATTGCTTAAGTTTGTACAATATTCTTAAAACTAACGTATATGTAACATATTATCATATATGTAAGTTAACCTACATTATTTTTTATTGATTTGTTACATAGACCAAATTTCAAGCTTCTCTTGATTTTTTAAGATTCCGAGGTAGTATTTTTCTATCATATTTTTTTTTGATAATTATGATTCCAAATCAGTGTATCTAATCATTTAAATGTGTACAATAATCTATTACCAAAGTTGATGTAATTATTGGATAAACAATAGTTTCTGGAACCAAACTTTATGCTATTTTACCATTTGTTTTCTATAGTGTTTCTATTGTTTAGTGTAGATTTTTTTTGCTGAATTTGGTGTTGTTTTGTTATATTGTTGGTGCTGAATCGGGTATTATTTAAGCAAATGCTATGCTTTTGTAGATTATAATATATTAGGTGCTGAATTAAGCAATTTTTAATGCAGTTTACCAATTATTGCTATTAGATTGGGTGTTACTTCACACATATGTAAATCATATAATTTGATAATCCGGCGCATATATGTATATCTATGCAATAATCTAATGAATCTTCTAAATCATACATGGAGAAAAATATGAGATCTTCCATATCTTTAGAGGATTTTTAAAAAAACTAAATAGTTTTAATTTACTAATATCCTTTATACTTTAAATATATAAATTAATTGATATATTAATTTATATTATTATCTATTTTAATCTCAACCATTAATTACAAAAATCAATTGTTAATAAGCGTTTTGTGAGTTCTTATTTCAGGAAAGACCTAAAAAAACCTAACATTATGTGTGTGTATGTGTGTATGTATATATATAACGCCCCCAAATTTAGAGAATAAAGACGAAGTTAATATATGGGGGTTAAAAGTGTCAATGGCCAAAGATGAAAGGTTGTAGACATGAGAAATGGGTTACAACGTTAATATTCTCTATAAAAAAGCAACCACCCCAACAATCTTTTCTTGCATATTAAGCTTTACAAAATCAAGTGTTAGAGATAGAAAGATGCCACCTAGAGATTACACTTCATAGATATAAGCATAAATAACGCTTAGAAGATGATTATATCAAGGATCTAATGTAAGGTGATGTCTTGAAATGTTTCTTAGAACTCTACATGAGCACTTGTGTTCTAAGGCTCTTATTAAAGTAAATCATCAAGGTGAGTTTTAGATAACCCTTCTTTTTGCATGATTTAGGGCTGAGAAGCATACTCACCATTGTTTTCTATAACCGATAACAAGATTTTCAATAAAGATTATACTTTTAGGGTTTTAAAAATGTTGACATGTAAAGTTCTTACATGGCATAACATGTTTACTAAAATCATAAAAAATAGTTTTTCTGATATGTTATAAGACTAATAGTATAACGATAAAGACGTTCGAGCAAATAAATAGTAAGCAAATCTTCACTGTTAACCTCTGTAAATGGTAAAGATTCCCGTATATGTTTTTATACCCTTCTTAATTGAAGGTATGTTGCTTTGTAACTGTTTTGTACCCTCCATTAGTGGAGAAACCTATAAACATAATAAAGAACATGGTCCTTGTAACTTATAACCTCCATAAATGAGGTTTTACCTTTGCAACTGATAGAAACTCTGTAACTACCCTATAACTTTCATAACTAGAGTTTTACCTCCGTATCAACTAGGACTTGTTATAACTCTCGGTTGAAGCCTTCACAAGTAATAAAGAACATAAGAAATAAGGTTTTACCTTTGCAACTAATAGGGACTCCGCAACTACCCTATAACTTTTGTAACTAGAAACAAGCGACTAATTCCTGGCTTAGTCCCTTTTATTAAAACATAACCTACATGACTCCCTATACTTAGCCATATTCGTCTCATGTCCTCATCACTAGTTCAATGCCTTCGTAACTAAGCCTATTACCTCCGTAACTAAAGTATCACCTCTGGGTGTGTGCAAACCTCCATAAGTACATTATTACCTCTAAATAAGGGAGGTACCAAAGACATGTAAATATTGGGAGATTATGAATTTACGTCTCACTCTAAGCGAAAATGCTCATAGTTGATCCAGAGAGTTTTCTTAATTATGGTTTCCTATAGAGGGGATTGGGGTGTAGTCCCAGCTTTAAAACGAATAGATTACCCTGATTTGTTGGTTTAGCCCTAAGAATAAACACACAACACACACTAAAATTATAAAAGAGAAACTTGAATGTGTTAATGAAATACTCACAAACAGAAAGGAAGAAAGCTTTCTAGGAATTTCTTGTTGTAAAATAAAACTCATATATTATTCCATGCCATAACTATGCCTTTAAATAGGATAACATTTAAATAACAAAAATGAAAAATTCAATTTTCTATTCCCTATTCTATTAAAAAAACCCAGAGAACCGTAAGACTCAAACTACCCAACATTCACCCTCTTAATCTTGACATTGACTCATGCATTCATCAAAGTCTGTTCATCATCTTGGGTCAAATTGGCTTCTTCGTTCGTGTTCTTACATTTTATACTCATTTGTAAAGTATCCAAATGCTCCGAACTCATAACATCTAAATCCGTTTTTATCTTCTCGACCTGATCCTCTTCCGCATCCTATTTCCCCTTTACCGAATCTTCTTCCTCGACCTCTTCCCCATCCATATTGTCTATCCTCATGTTCACTACTAGTTAACAAAAGTTGCCCCTTATCCTCATCTTTTTCATCATGACTTTTTAGCCTTTTTTCATATGCTTTGTGTCTTCCCATATCTTCTTCAAAAGACATTTTTCAATCTTCGAGTATTGCTCGATGGAGCAACGATTGGTAAGTATTTTTCTGGGGTTGAATTGAGAACCTTTCTCACAACGACCTCCTCTTCAAGATTTGAACCAAGACTTTTAAACTTTGCTACGATACAACCTATCTTTCTCAAAAAATCATTAATCATCTTGTTCTCCTTCATCTTTAGCATTTTCAATTCACTCTTAAGAGTTTACAATCGTGCCTTTTGGACTCGGTCTGCTCCTAAATATCGAACCCGGATTGACTCCTAAATGTCTTTTAGCATCCTGAGCAACCTGTAAAAGAATATCTTCCGGTATATAATGTTGAAGAAAAATAGCTTTTGTAGTTTGATTTTTCTTTTCCTCCACGATTGCTCGAGTTTATTACTTTCCAAAGACCATACGCCTTAAGTATTGACTAGGATCGACCATGACGTGTAGTTTGTTTCTGTCAACTTGGGACATTGAAGAGATACGTTTCCTTGCTCTCGAACCGTCACTACTCTTGCATTTTCTTCCATTTCTTGCTAAAAAGTTGCTTGAATCTTGCTATTATGCCATCCAGTCTTTCGATTTCTTGCTCTCTCTTGGCACATCTTGCTATGTCTTGCTTCAACTTGCTACTAATCAATAGGTTTTCACCATCGATTTGCTTGCTTGCTTGCTATTTTTCTCACAGCCCCCCCCCCCCAGGGTGGTATGAGCTTAGGGCTCTAATACCAAATGTTAGTTTAGCCCTTAAAATAAACAAATAACACACTAAAATTTAAAAAAAACTTGAATACGTACGTTGATGAAATACTCACGAACAGAAAGGAAGAAAGCTTTTTGGGAATTTCTTGTTGTAAATAAAACTCATATATTATTCCATGCCATAAATATGCCTTTAAATAGACTAACATTCAAATAACAAAAATGAAAAGTTGAACTTGCTATTACCTATTCTAATGGAAACCCCCTAGGGGTTGTAAGACTCAAACTAATATCCAACATGCCTTTTGACCACCACTGCTTATTCAAACTAAACATACTAGTAATTCATAATATAACAAACAAACAAACAAACAAACCCAGTATATCCCACTCAAGAGTAGGGTCTGGGGAGGGTAGGTGGTGGCAAGTCTTTCCTCTATCCAGATAGGTAGAGAGACCGCTTCCAAAGAGACCCCCGGCTCGATAACAAAAGCAATAAAGCTAGGAAATCAACATATAATCAAACATATGATATACGCTATATGATATATGATACCGTACCCATCCTACAGCAAACATTAAAATATCACCAAAAGGAATATAAAATGAACAAGCCTGCATCAGGGAAGCAACAAATTTTCCCTAAAAAGGTCGCAGTGTACTACGTACACATCAGGCCCCGTAAGAAGTAATGAAAGTCCCTTCGTAGCTACAGAAACCACTAAAAGTCCTTAATTTTAATTCTACGTCTCCAGTCGCTCCTATCCTCGATCATGTGCTCAGAGAGGTGCAAGTGTGCCATATCTCGCCTAATTATCTCTTCCCAAGTCAGCCTAGGTCTTCCTCTACTCTTCCTGCCCTCTATGACGATGTTCTCCACTGCTCTGACTGGTGCTGCCATTGGTCTCCTCTTGACATGTCCATACCACCTTAATCTTCCCTCTCTTATTTTATCTGCAATACAAGCCACTTCTAACTTCTGTCGAAACACTTCGTTTCTTATCCGATCCAGTCTTGTGTGGCCACTCATCCACCTTAGCATTCGCATTTCCGCAACCTCTATTTGTTTCTCGTGCGATTTCTTTATGGCCCAACAGTCTGTTCCATATAGCATAGCTGGGCGTACCACGACTTTATATAGTTTTCCCTTAAGTTTTGCTGGAAACCTCTTGTCACATAGGATCCCTGATGCTGCTCTCCACTTGCACCATCCTGCTTGGACACGATGCGCTACATCGCTGTGTATCTCTCCGTCTTCCTGCAGGTACGAGCCCAGGTATTTGAATCTAGATGTCCGTGGGACCGGCATACCTTGGATACTGATTTGGGTGTCCTCTTCCTCGTCACCACCAAAGTTACAATGCATGTATTCCGTCTTAGAGTGACTTATCGTTAATCCTTTGTTCTCCAGCGTTGCTCTCCACTGCTCTAGCTTGTCGTTAAGCATCATTTTAGATTCTGATATTAGGACAATATCATCTGCAAAGAGCATGCACCATGGGACTGACTGTTGTATAGACTTAGTCATCTCATCCAACACTAGTGCGAAGAGAAATGGGCTCAATGCCGATCCTTGGTGGAGTCCCACTTCCACTGAGAATGAGTCTGTGTCTCCTACCGGTGCTCGCACACGCGTTTTCGCCCCGTCATACATATCCTTAATTAATTTGGTATACCTCTCTGGTACCCCTCTAAGTCGTAGGGTTTCCCAAATTAGTTGTCGCGGTACACTGTCATAGGCCTTTTCTAGGTCGATGAATACCATATGGAGGTCCCTTTTCTTTTCTCTATATTTCTCCATTATCCTTCTTATGACGTGTATGGCTTCTGTCGTAGAGCGTCCTGGCATAAATCCAAATTGGTTTATTGTTATCTGGGTTTCCCGTCTAATTCTCGTGTCAATAACTCTTTCCCATAGTTTCATCGTGTGACTCAGTAGCTTTATTCCCCTGTAGTTTTCGCAACCTTGAATATCTCCTTTTTTCTTATATATGGGGACTATGACACTGGTTCTCCACTGGTCTGGCATCTTCTCGTGTCAATAACTCTTTCCCATAGTAATTCATAATATAAAATACTTAAATAAATTGTCAAATAATCTAACTGGACTAGATGACCCGTAACCCATGAACCATCAAGATTAACCCAACACGACTAAAATAACTTCTATTCTACAAATCAGGATCGTATATTTATCGTTAGAAAAACCACAGTTAAAGTAAGATAAATTAAACAAAGACATAGATGGCCGGCCGGTCTAAAGACATAGTTTCACATGTGAAAAGCTATGGAAACTTTAATAACAATTCAAGAATATCATGTATGTATATGTATATGTACATGTATACATGTACATATGTTGGTATTGCATTGGTGAAACATGGCATGATAAGTGCAGGTATATATGTGCGTGTTATAATAATATTTTTGTGTATGTAACTTAATTATATTAAAATGTATTTATGCATGTTATGTACTTATGATGGTATTAAAATGTATTTATGCATGTTATGTACTTATAATGGTACTCCCTAAGGGTGGGAGTAGCAGAGATAACGAGAGGAGTCCCCCATATATATAGATATATGGGACGTCGAGGGCTCTCCTTACGCGAGAGCACCCCTTCCAAGACACGTTGAGGACATAGCTCATCTCGTGGCCGAGTTGTCACACCTCAAACGGGGTAGCAGCAGTGGCACCGGTGAGGGTGATCGATGGGCAGATCTTCATGGCAAAGTCATTAACGTTGATCATGAGTTTGACGATATGGAGATTGATCCCGAAAGTTTTACGTTTTGCAATGACGATATTAATCCTGAAAGTTTTAAGGCCTCATCTCCATCTAGATAACCGTATGGAGATTAGGGTAGCCAATGATGATCAGTACATAACTCTTTATCTATTATATTATTTTGTATTGTTTTTTATTTAATTTATTTTTATAACCCATTTTGTCTAATTTTTGCATATATGATGGTATTAAACTGACCATCACGACTACAACTCTATTGAAGAGGTTTTTTGAAACTCCCTGGTGTTCCTAGAGGGACGTACTGACACATCATCAACATATATACAATGTTCTACAGGCTTGTGTTAGTCATATATAACCCTTTGTTTGGTTTATGTGCATATTTAATTTTATGCCATTAAGACGAGTTATTAAAAGACATTTTCACTAGAATCCTAGCCTAGATGAATGGGCTATTTAATTAAACTGTTAGGCAGACTACAAATGATGATAAGTGAAAATTTGCTTTCAGATAATTGGTCAAATTAATTTTATATGTTCATGGTTGCTGCTGCTTCAAAACCGACATTCTGGAATTTTTCAAGATTTGGGTTCAAGCGTATATAAAAAAGCACCTTTGATTCTTTCTTAACAGATCTAAGTGTTTAGCAGATAATATAGGTGCTTTTAAGCAGGTTTAAGTGTTTGTTTAGCAAGTGTTCTTTAGTAATGATATTAGTTATGTCTGATCTTGTTAATTTTATTTACAAAAGGCATATTTGCTATATTCTGATCTTATAGAAACTCAAATTCATGGAATTAATAACATGTTATATGAATCGTGAGACGATTTCATCATCATCGCAAAATATGCAAACACAAACAAGGATGGAACTGATTGTGCATAGAGAAGAGGATAAATAAATTTCACACAAAATCAAAACTAAAAAAACTAAGAAAATACCTGTAACCCTTTGCTTTTGCTTGCGATCGATCGTTCTTCATCATCTGGATGATAAAAGATCGTTGTGAGTATAACTGTTTGTTTGTTTATACTAATTGTTTTTTCTATGAACACTTAACGGAAGTGACTTGATGTCAGGTGAAGGAGGTAATCATTTTGTAGAGTTAAAATTCCTCAACGTGCTTATTGTTGTGGGGGAAATTGTATAGTACAAATAAGAGAGTTTGCTTGCACAGTTAATTATAAGCTGTAGGTTATTTCCTGTGTAAAGCATAAATGTCAATCTTTGTCTTGTGTGATGCTAGACTAGTGTAGTTAGACTATAATAAAATTTTTGCATGTTGTTGTTGGAAAACTATTGGAAGCAAGAGAAAAAGAATGATGGGAAGTATGTAATCCTTTGAGGCTTTTTTCTTAGTCATGAGTTCTTTTGTGTTTCATGATACAAACTTCTTATCCATTGGATATTTCTTGCATATTTGTATTATACGTGTAAATTATTACATAATTTTGCGAATTTGTTGAGGATTTTGATTTGCATAGTCAACTTTGAATATTTTGTGAATTAGTAAATAAATATGAGACATTCGTTAATTTAGGAGTTTGAGAATCGGTTGCAAAACTCGTGGCTAACCAGACACAAAAAAGGAGGCGGTCAGAAACCGGTCGCGAATAGCGTCCGCAAGGTTGCTAGTTGTGGTCGAAAAAAGGTTTACTAGGTTGTGATCGTAAATATTTAGTTTTCTAGTATTATTATGATAAGTGTGTGTGTATATATATATATATTTATTTATTTATTTAATTAGAAAATATATAGATTCTGAAAATAAATTAATACTTGTAAACTATTGGTGTGGGTCTAATTACAAATTTTAATCATATTGTTAAAATTGTCTTATAAACTGTAGTACGTTGGCCACCCTAATTACTGTACCTACGCGCTACGTGGACCGAAAAAATGAACAAATGGTATTAAACGATTAAAACATTTATGCCATTAATTCTTTCCTTTGTATGTTTTAAACTAAGTGTCTAGAAGCTTTTAAACCAACGTTATTCAATCCGATCGAGAAAGAAGCCGATTGTGAAAAGAAGCACGTCATGTGCGACGGCAAAACCATGGCGCAAAAATTTCTGTTTGTGAAATGGGTATGTTATCATTGATTTAAAAGGTCATAATATTGGGAACCAGGTGGAAAATATAGTGAAGTATATGTATGGAAAGAAAATGAACAAACGTATATCCTTGCTATAAAACATCTGAAATGACCAGTGTTTAAGAAACATATGATCTATTTTGTTTCATTTCGTATAAGTGTTGGTTGTATAAATCTATATTACATTTATAATTTTGTCATTAAACCAAAACCATTAAAAATGTTTTTATCCTACATCGGTTGTGTATGAAAACTGAAACAGTACTCATAACCCATCTCCTGAATAAGGAGTTTCATCCAAAATTATAAGAAAAAGATTTGTGCTTTACTCAAATGCCCAAAATTAAAGTATTTTTGGTTTTTGAGAGAGACATACCGGTAGTTCTTTGGTGAACCACCTGGTATGGTCCGGTTTTTAAGTCATTAATTGGTTATTACCATATAAGGGAGAGTTAGCCAAAGATATAAAATCTTAAAATTTTTTATACCATCGTCACACCTCGTGGGTCTCAACGCTAATTATATTGAGAGAAAACTTTATAAAATAGTAAAAACTTTCAAATTCGTTCCAGTTAATTCATTTTGTTATTTCAATTAGGTCACTTTACTTTCAATGAGTGTTCTAATGTTATTTTTTTCTTCTACCTAGATAGCAAGTTAACATGTCTATGTGGCATTTCTCTATTTATTTTATTTTTAAAAATGATGATGTGGATTTAGCTTGATGACATGGGTTAAAAAATGTATTATATATGTGTGTGTGTATGTGTGTGTATATATATATGTATGTATATGTGTGTGTTGGATCAGATAAGTCTGGTGCAACCAAAATTACACTTAGAAGATTTTATATACAACTGAAGAAAGTCTTCCGAAGCAAAATCAACTCTTCTGAAGCAAAATCAACTCTTCCGAAGACAAACTGAAGATCTTCCGAACATTAAAAATATTTGAGGGTATTATGTTAATTCAACTACAATTCAAACAGATTTATACTTTATTAATGGTTGTTTTTTTTTTTGTGAGGTTTGGAGTTCATTTGATAAAGCATGGAGCTTGAAAGACTTCTGGTAACAAGTTGTTGATTCATAAGGACTAAAGCTGGTAGATGGACTTTATGATGGATTATATAAAAATCGCATTAGATTAGGGTTTTATATCTGATTGTTTCATGTCATTGTCTCAAGTTGTTATCATTATGGCTTATTTCTTTAATCTTTTGATTGTTTCTTCAGAAATAAGTTCTTCATACACTTAATCTTTTAAAGATTGACCGTTAGGTTTTGATTTTTTATTTTCGTCGTCGTTGTAAATCTTTGATAACAAACTCTTTTTCACTATAAAAAATTAACATTATCACCACAAATCACATATAAGATATTTTTAATATAAAATTGCTGTTCTTTTCTCATCTTTTTTTTTTAGAAATAATTTTTTAAAATTGGTATTACACTTGAGATGCTTTAGGCTCTCCTTTTAAAATGTGTATTACACATGGGAATCAACTAAATATCTCACACTCCAAACTAAAAAGCTATTCGCTAAAAGACGTACAATATTAAGCTAACATAATGGACTGTCTATTATGTTTCTACAATCGATATAAGAGGATTAAACATTGCTTATAATGTCACTTTTGAATTATAACCAAAGGGAAGAACATGGCAACAATCAATTGGGGTCCAACACTTTTGTGATGGGTAAGATTAATGAATAATTACTGCCTTTAATTATACTTTATAGTTCATGGAGATCCAAAATGTTTAACTTTATTAATAATGCTAGTTAAAAACACCCGTGTACTACACGGTTTAAATAAAATATTAAATTAATAGTTATTTATTAATATTTAGAAATTATAAAATAAATTTTTGAGATAAAATATGACTGAAATTATATATAAATAATTATATTAAGTAATAAAATAATAACAACATTTTTTAAAACTTTTGTCTTTAAACAACTTTTGCATAAATTTTTTTTTAAACACTCCATTTTTTTCATAATACGTTTTTTAAACAATGTCTTTTTTAAAAGTTCATTGTATTAAAACTATTATATATATTTTATAAAATTTTGTTTTTAAAAATTTGTGTTTTTAATAAAAAGGAACATGATTATAATATATCAAATTAAAAATCTATTTTACGGTTTGTAAACTTTATAAATACTCATAAGCATTTATTACATCATTAAATGATTAACTTATATTCTAATAACGATACTTGTTTAAATCTTAGATGAATTTTTAGTGAATAGTGTAGAAAAATATCATGTGACATCTACAAATTTTGGTTTATGTAGTATACATATATCAAAAGTGATAATTAACAACTTCTATAACATCCTGTTGGATGCTTTTATATGTTATGTCTCTTGAAAATATATACAACTTTTAAAAGGTTTTCTTTTGAGTAAATTATAAATTTTATCCTTTAAGTGTTATTAAAATTATGGATTTTATCCTTAAACTTTAATAATTACACTGAATGTCCTGTTTTTAAAATTTTTACGTTATGTGTCATTTACACTAACTGAAGTTAACTTTTTCAGTTAAGTTTTTAGTAAATTATTTTTTACCCTTACTATTTAAAGGATAAAATATGTAAGTTATACTTTTATCTTTTACTTCTTTCTTTAATTTTATTACTTGTTTTTCTTTTTTCTTTTTCTTATCAATTTATCTTACAATCTTATCTTAAATATTATTAATTAATTTTAATTATTTTATATAAAATATACTTCTATTTATAGATTTAAAATTTATTATAATTATTATTTTTTCAATTTAATTATTTACGTTTCTATAAAAATCAATAAAACTTAGAGAAATCATAATATTTTTTAAACTAAAATGAAAATACATAAATTATCAAAATTTAATTAACTAGTTTTTTACTCGCCACACGTTGCTACGGCATCGTACGTGACGTGATAAGTATAGATTAACAATCGATCTGACTTGTTTCCAGACTAAAATAATATCGAATCGTGAAGTTACTCGAATATATATTGTGACAACCCGAAATTTTTTTTAAAAACTTAAAATATATATATATATGTATATATATACATGTAACAATAATAATAATAATACTGATAATAACAACAACAATAATAATAATAATAATATTGTTTTTACAAAGGTTTAGGGGGTTAAAATGTAATTTTAAAACTTGTTTAAAAATAATTCTGGATAAAATGACACAAGTTAAAAACCACAGGGACCATTTGTGTAATTAACCAAAACCCAACCCCCTTCCCCCGTAACTCCGGCCGACCCTCCGGCCATCGCCGGAGCGGCTCCGGCGACTCCCCTAAAACGCCAAAATAAAGTGGTTTCGACCTAATTAAAGTTACCGACACATTCCCGTGGTGGAGTCGAACGTGAGTCACCATTCAATTGAAAAATGCGAGTGCGAATTCCACTGAAACCGACCCTCTCCATTGTCGGCCAAAACAAGCAATTCACGATCGCCATTAACACTAAAATAATTCAATTAATCGTGTATATAAGACCCCATAACTATTCCTAATAGAATGCAACTTTCAATCGCGTTTGAAACAAACTTAAACACCTCCGTTGATCACCACCTTCGACCGTAACCTGCACCATACTCGAACAACATCATCCGAGCAATTTATTCTACAATTAACACAGGGCTTTTGATTATAAGCCTAATTAGAAGCTTCCTGTGCAAGCAATTTGGTTTTCATCATCATTTGATCATCATTCAATTGCGGGTTATATCGCGGCTCGTTCTTCGTTGTTCTTAGCATCAAACCAAACTAAAACAGGTAATTAAACACTCCAATCTAATCGTTTTTACATAAGAAATAAAAGCCCTAACATTAATTTGAGTATCAACTTCGAATCAGGGTTCAATTTGATCAATTGTGATCTAGGGTTTATTCGAAATTGGGGGTTTTGATTTGATTGTGTTTAAAATGAAAAGGGATGGAGTTGTAGAAGACAAATCAAGGCTCGGCAAAACATCATATGCGAAACCAAAGCCATGCGACAACAACAAGTCACGCGAGAAGTCTACAGTGCGAAAGACCAGATCCATGCGAGTCGCAAACTACGCGAAAGACAGCTGCCGCGCGAAAGCTTGATCCACGCGAAAGGGATCTCGCGCGAGAACGCTATGTTTAGTATAAATAGCTAGTTTTCGTTTTGTAATTAAGCTTTTCATTCATTATCATTGTATCTGTGCGAAATCGCACAAGACCTTTTATAGGTTTCGGTTTATCAATCAAATATCATCTTTTGTGATACAATTCATTCTTCTTCTACTCCAATCTTGTTTATATTCCGCGTTCACAAGATTGAGATCGTGTGTTACTGATCTTTGGGAGTTTTCAGAGGTTTTACAATTGGTATCAGAGCAATAGGCTCTTGAACCACGATTTGGAGAAGAATTGGATTGTGTTCTACTTGATTTTTGAAGAATTCATCATCGATTACCTTAGATTCTGAGATGGAAAAGTTATGCTGCTCGATTGTGGAAGATTTGGACTGATCTGGACCTAATTGAACTTAATTAGTGGACTTTAAGCTTAATTTTGATTAAAATTGACTTAAAATTCATTAAAATTGGATTAAAATGGGTTTAATCAAACTTAATCAGTGAGTTGGAGGTGAAATTCGCAAGAACAAACAGTTGGTAATCTGTTTCTGCACAAAATTGACTTTTCGCTTGATCTGCAAGTTCTCGCACGCGAAAACAGGGTGTTTTCGCTCAGTTAGGTATTTCACCTTTTTGTGCGATTCGCATAAAAAGGTATCTTTGGAATTTCGCACGAAGCGCTACTTCGCGCGAAAACTCTTTCCACGCGAAACCTGATTTCGCACAAGTTTGTATTTCGCACGAGAATTCTGATTTTAAACTTTCTGCTCATCATGGCTTCAACTACACCGAATTTGAAGCATCTTACTGCTTCACTTCATCTAGACACTGAGATTGGAACTGGTAACAAGCCACCGAGGCTTTTATGTGAAGATGATTATACCGATTGGGCGTTTCGATTTGAAAGATATGTCATTTACACGGAACCTAAAATGTGGAGGTCTATACAATATGGTCCTTACATTCCATTGTACAAAAATGACAAAGGAGAAATGGTTCAGAAACCTGAACATCTGTGGGATGAAGACGACATTAAGAGATTGGAACTGGATGATAAGGCGTATGCTGCAATCACAATGGCTCTTACTACTGAGATCTCACAAAAGTTTCAAGAGTTCAGGGGTGCTAAAGTGCTATGGGACGCTCTGGAATCTCAGATAATGGGCAACAAAGACATGAGAGAGAGCAAGAAGGATATGTTGAATCAAGAATTCAACATGTTCAATCACATTGTTGGTGAGGAATTGGAAGCTCAAATGGCCAGGTTTGTTAGACTGGTCACAAAAATGAAGAGTGCTGGTATTACTATGGAACCTATTACTGTGAACAAGAAGTTACTCAACTCACTTCCTTACAGTTGGAATAACAACTGTACTTTGATAAAGAGAACCAAAGACTTGTATACTCTTCAGTTGACCGATCTCATCTCAACTATCAAGTCTTATGCTATGGATGATAAGCAGCGAGCTGCTAATCATCTCAGTTCTCTAGGTGCTGAAGGAACTGCTCTCTACGCAAAGATGGCTAGTAATCCAAATTACTATGTCAGCTATACACAAATGTGTCAGCAACAACAATCGGGAAGTGCAGCATCTTCATATATGCAACCAGCAGTAACTCATCAAGTTCATGTTCCAGCAGCTCAACATTATTCCCCCATCATCCACCAACAAGTCTCTCAACCTCAAGATTCTCATAGTGGTCAACATGCTTATGTTGCTACCACTAATTCATCCAAACAGACTGTCCAAATTGCTGAGGAGCATCTTGCTCTTTTCACTACTTTCATGACAAGTTATGAAGCTTTTATGGCCGGAAGACTTTCTGCTCCAAATATTCTTGTTGATGATCTTCAACAAGTTAATCCGGATGATGTTGAAGAAAACGACATCAAATATCAGATGGCCATGGTAGTTTACAGGGCGAAGAATTTTGCTAGAAGAACTGAAAGGAAAATGTTTGGTGTTAATAATTCTAGCAAAATCGGTTTTGACAAATCCAACCTGAGGTGTTACAACTGTAATAAACCAGGTCATTTCGCCAGAGAGTGTACTGAACCAAAAACAGCTCAAAATGAAGCCCCAAAGAAGATGGTGACTGTAGAGATAGAGCAGAAGAAAGACAAAGCTGGTACTTCTAGTGGCAATAAAGCATTGGTTTCTCAAACAAATGCTGAATACGATTGGTCTGATCAAATGGAGGCCCTTGATCTGACTTTGTCTCATGCACTCATTGCAAAGATTGTGCCAGAACCAGAAGAGGAAGAAAACTTATTTGCTGAATTTGTGTCTGATGATTTGTTGGAAGGCTTGTTTGCTACAGAAGAAGAAGAGAAGGAGAGAATTGAAGTGGAGAAAGTGAAAATTGATCAAAAGATTGAGAAAGTTGAGGAGGAGAAAGAGAAAGCTGAGAAGAAAGAACAGGTTGAGAAGGTTGATGAAGAAAAGATTGTGTTTGAAGATGACACTGTTGAGCTCACAGTCAAAAGCACATGTATTGATCTAAAGACTGTTGTTAGTGCTCCAGTGGAAGAACCAACTGATAACATGAAAGCATTCATGGTCAAGAAGGCAGAGGAAACAGAAGGAGAAACTTCAGAACCCAAGGTATATAATGACTTATGTAAAAATGCATGTGTTGAGAAAGTTCAAAGATACAGAGTTCACAATGAAAGCCTGATAATGGAAGTTGAAAAACTTCAGTATCAAACGAGTAAACACAAGTCAAATGAAAGGATTTTTAAAGAAAAACTTGAAGGTTTAAACAAAACAATTTATAATTTGAAATTAAATCTTCATGATAAAGAATGTACTAATAATGACTTGACAAATAGAAATAATGAACTCGCTCTAGAAATTAACAGACTCAACAGTGAATTAGCCATGGTTAAATTGACTGTTGAGAAATTTGAACTTTCATCAACGATGGTTGAAGGCATAATCAAGTCACAAATGACTCAGAAAATCAAAGGAGGAAAATGTGGTGTTGGGTTTTCTAACATTGCACCTCCAATTAATCATGATTATTCATGTTTACCTTCCTCTGAGAATATTTGTGATTCTAATATGGTATATGGGATTGGATTTTCTCCATCTCAAAACATAAAACCTTCTGTTAAAATAAACTTATCAGTTGATCCTATCATAGCACCCAAAACTAAACAATCACCTGAAAATCTTTTTGCAGATAAAATGAAGGTGGATGGGTTGGTTGAAGATTGGGAAAGTAAGAGTGAGGATGAGAATGAGAATGAATGTTTAAATAATAAGAATGTAAAAGTTTCACAATCTGCATGTACTCAAAATTTGTCTGGAAATGAAAAGAAGATTGATTTGAATGAGTTGCAATCTAATAGTAAAAATCATTTGAATGCAAATCAAAGGGCTAATCAAAAGGAAAGAATTGAAAATGATTTTAAGAGTCGATTCATTTCTAAGGGTGTAATTGAAAATGAAGAACATATTTTTAAAGAAACGAATTCTCGATTCTTTAAAAATAAACTTCATTATAATGCTAACATTGTGAATCAAGATGTTTGTAGCCCAGATTTGCAAATGAATAATTCTTCTGCACGCAATCTCACAATTCAAAAGCCTGGTCCTTCTCCAGCACCAATCCGTATATCTAAACCTGGTCCTTCTCCAGCACATTCAAAGTCTGGTCCTACTCCAGCAAAGCCAAAGACTGTTCATATTCCAACACCAACAATTTCACAAGTCAAAATTGCCAAATCTCCGAATCAAAGTGGTCATAATTCTTCGGTTTCCTCGAATCTGCAAAAGATGAATTTGCAATTGTCAACCGAGACAAAGATTCGAGAGACTGTGGAGAAAGTTAAACCTAGTCAATCTGACTTTGGTTTTTATGACAATTTTTATAATTGTCATCCACAGTTTGTTTTCCACACACAACAGAAGAGATGTTTTCAGTGTGGAAACACTAATCACTTGGCAAATAATTGTCCTTTTAGACAAAAATCATTAAGTAAACAAAGATTTCATAATTCTATTTCTCATGATAGAAAATTATTTTTCACTCGTGGAAAATTATCAAATAATATGAAATCAAAGGTTGCTAATGAGTTTAATGACAAACGGGATAAGAATTTGACCAATGACATAAAAGAAAATGTCAAGCCTAAAAGCATAAATGAAAAGAATGATGTGCAAACAAAATATAATAATCTCAAATCATTTTGTCTTACTACAACTCAGAATGTGCTCAAGTCATGTTTGACTTGGGTACCAAAATCTAAGTAATTTTGTTATTAATGCAGGGACAATCGCGAAAGGCTACTGAAAGTCTATGGCATGTTGATAGCGGTTGTTCAAGACATATGACTGGTAACTTATCATTATTACAAGATGTGCAATCATACAACGGAGGAAGAGTGATATTTGCAGGAGATAGAGGTGGACGAATTACAAAACGGGGTACAGTTACAAATGGCGTCCTGAGTTTTGAAAATGTTAATTTTGTTGAGGAACTAAAACATAACCTGCTAAGTGTGTCTCAAATCTGTGACAAACAATATTCAACACACTTTACTAATAACGAATGCTTAATATTAAAACCAGGTTTTGTTGTTCCAGAAGAATGGGTTTTGATGAGGACTCCGAGAGACAATGACACATATCTTCTTGATATGCATTGTTCTAATTCTTTGGTAACAGCCTCTTGCTTATTATCCAAAGCCTCGGAGAATGATTCCATGTTATGGCATCGTCGATTAGGACATGTCAATCTTAAAAACATGAATAAACTTGTACGTGGAAATCATGTTATTGGTTTACCCGAAAAAGAATTTCAATTAATTGAACATTGTTTGTCATGTTCAAAGGGTAAACAACATAAACTTCCTCATAAACCTGTTGCACACAACTCAGTCGAATCAATCTTACAACTCTTACACATGGATCTTTTTGGTCCAGTAAGTGTTTTAAGTTTGGGTCGAAGATCTTATTGTTTGGTTGTTACTGATGACTTTTCTAGATTTACTTGGGTGTTTTTCTTAGCATCTAAGGATGAAACTCCATACCTCTTGATCAAGTTCATTACTTTGGTGGAGAATCAGACTGAGAAAAGGGTAAAATGCATCAGAAGTGACAACGGAACAGAGTTTTGCAATCAAACTCTGAATGAGTTTTGTGAATCCAAGGGAATTGCCAGACAATTCAGTGCTGCTGGCACTCCACAACAGAATGGAGTTGCAGAAAGAAGAAATAGGACATTAATTGAAGCTGCTAGAACAATGATCTCTGCCGCCAAATTACCTTTATTCTTTTGGGCAGAAGCAGTAAATACTGCATGTTATGTTCAGAATCGTGTGTTAATCAACAAAAAGATTAAATAAGACTCCTTATGAAATCTTTTATGATCACAAACCCAAAGTTAAATATTTTAAAGCCTTTGGTTGTTGTTGCACTTTGTTGCATACAACTGAATCATCTTCAAAATTTGCTGAAAAGGCTGATGAATGTTACTTTGTGGGATATGCTGCCAATAAGGTTGCATATCGTGTTTATAATAAAAGAACTAGACAAATAATCGAGTCATTTAACATTGATTGGCACGAACTCAATATAACTGATGCAGGTTCAGCTCCTTCATGGGTTTATGATTATGAATCTTTGTTCATAAATTTTAATATTTCTAAATCTTCGTCTGCAGATTCTAATTCTCAATCAATCACCTTGGATAACCAAATAATTGAGGAACTTCCTTCTTTGATATCTGATGATTCTGCTACTGCTTCATCATCCAAAGATATTCCGACAGCTTCTGTGCCAGTATCTGCCTGTTCTGAGTCTTTAGATATTTCTTCAGAACAAATTCCTACTCAGGAGCTGGAAGAATCGTTGAGTTCTCCGTTATCTTCATCTTCTTCAGACACTATACACACACCGATAGAGATCATTCAGGTTCCATTTGACGAGTCTCCAAATGTGTCAACTGCTTCTGAAACTCCTATTTCAGATGACACAATTGATGAAACTTATGTGCCTCAATCTCAACATACTGAAGAAGTTCTTGATAATGTTGAACATCTTACAAATTTGGAAGATGGAATGGTTGCAGATGAGATTCCTCAATTGAGAATACATAAAACTCATCCAACTGAAGCAATCATAGGCCCGTTGCATGAAGGTGTAGTTACCAGAAGTCGATCAGGAGCAATCAACACATGTCTGTATGCTTGCTTTATATCACAAACAGTGCCCAAGAATGTGGAAATGGCACTTAAAGAAAACAGCTGGATAGAAGCAATGCAAGATGAGTTGATGCAATTTAAGAAGCTCAATGTTTGGCATCTTGTTGAACTACCAAAAGATAAGCTTCCGATTGGAACAAAGTGGATTTTTAGGAATAAGACGGATGAAAAGGGTGTTATAGTTAGAAATAAAGCACGCCTTGTGGTGCAGGGATTTTATCAAGTTGAAGGCTTAGATTATGAAGAAGTGTATGCTCCAGTTGCAAGACTAGAAGCAATACGCATTTTCTTAGCATTTGCCTCATTCATGAACATCAAGGTGTACCAAATGGATGTTAAGACTGCGTTTTTATACGGAGAAATGAAGGAAGAAACCTATGTTTGTCAGCCTCCTGGATTTGAAGACCCAGATCATCCTGATTATGTTTACAAGTTGGATAAGGCTTTATATGGTTTACATCAAGCACCTCGTGCTTGGTATGCAACTCTGACTGAACATTTGCTTGCAAATGGTTATTCAAGAGGTGCAATTGATCAAACCTTATTCATTCGAAAATCAGGCGATGATATAATTTTGGTTCAAATCTACGTCGATGATATTATTTTTGGCTCCACCAATGTTAGTATGTGCACGGAGTTCGAAGAGGTGATGAAGAAGAAGTTTGAAATGAGTTCACTTGGAGAAATTTCATTTTTCTTGGGTATTCAGGTTACTCAATCTGAAACGGGTATTCTCATTCATCAAGAAAAGTATGTTCAGACAATTCTTGAGAAATACAAGTTTCAAGACTCCAAAGTAGCTCCAACTCCAATGGCTTCTCGTCCTACTCTTACTCCAGATCCATTAGGAGAATCAGTTGATCAGCATCTTTACAGATCAATGATTGGTTCCCTTATGTATCTCACTGCAAGCAGGCCGGATGTTATGTTCCCTGTTTGTCAGTGTGCCCGCTATCAAAGTGATCCAAAGGAATCACACATGAAAGCTGTCAAGAGGATTTTCAAGTATCTCAAGGGTCAACCCAAACTTGGTCTTTGGTATCCTCGAAATTCCGATTTCAATTTATTTGCTTATACTGACAGTGATTATGGTGGTTGTAATTTAGACAGGAAATCGACCACAGGAGGATGTCAATTCTTGGGTAACCGACTCATTTCTTGGCAGTGTAAAAAGCAGAACACTGTCTCTACATCCACTGCCGAAGCTGAATATGTGGCTGCTTCGAGCTGTTGTTCCCAGCTTGTCTGGATTCAGCAACAACTTCTTGATTATGGCCTCAACATTTATGACACACCAATTTGGTGTGATAACACGGCAGTTCTAAACATCGTGAAAAATCCCATCCAACACTCAAAAACTAAACACATTGACATCCGCATACATTTTATCCGCGATTGTTTTGATCGTAAACTTATTCACCTAAAACAAGTGCCGTCAACTGAAAATATCGCTGATTTATTTACTAAGGCGTTTGATCATTCTCGATTTGATTTCCTTGTGCAATCATTGGGAATGATTAACTTTGGATAAATTGGTTTAATGAATCTTCACAAAAGGATTTTTCAGTTTTTAATAATGAATAAAATTACAATTGTTTCTTTTTCTTAAAAGGACAATCACAATTTTAGGGGGAGAAAATTAGAAAAGCAAGTTCTGAAAAATATTTTTTGGTCTTAGGAGGAGTTAAGATCAAAGGATTGCCAAAATCAAAAAGAAGAAATTTTCATGCTTAAATGAGAAATGATATTACAAAGTTCAAAAAGAGTATAAGTACTTTCAAAGGCTTAAATACGAATACACTTGGATTATGTTTGATATGTTGATAGGCTTTGCTTTCAGAAATGAAAAGATCATAATTGAGTGATTACACTTGAATTAAAGAAATATGATTTAGTGGGGAACATATCAGGAATCTGTGCCAAAAATGTTCTAACACAGACTGAGAGATATAATCTTGTCATACTCAAGCCTGTATATGATTGATTCAGTGATTATCATAACCATATATATATACATATACAAAAAGAAACAAAAGGAGAAAAATATAAAAAGAAAATAATTGAGCAAAAAGATGCCAAGAGGAAAAGGCCATATAGGATATAAGATGCCAAGAAGCACAACAAATCAAAAGATATGTCTAAAAGACATACATACTATATGGTATCTATTTTCTATTTTGAGAATAGTTTTTAACTTTGGAAGGCAAAATCGAAAGATGGGGCATGTAAGTCCGGATGGCTTGTAAGTCCTAAACATCTTGAGAGGGCAGACGTAAGTCCGGATGGCTGTCAGTAAGTCCTTAAACTTGTTAATATTCCGGGTTAAGAAATATTTCTCAGGCTAGTTATGCTCAAATAGTTATATTTAGGATTACTATAAATGGTATCACTGATCATCAATACATGGTTTAAGTCAAATTGGGGTGACTTGAAAAATCTCAATAGTGTCTTGAAGGATAATAATAATTCTACAGAAGTTCTGATTGTGGGATCCACTGACTTATATCAAATTAACACAAAACATGATATATATATCACTCATTATGTTTCTGAGTAAAACATGAAGTATAAGTTTAAAGTGGACTACAGATATTGACAATCAACTTAACCAGTTATTTTAAATAAAGCCGGACAAAGTCTTAACTTGACAAAAGAACTATATGATCTCATTATGAAAATTTATACAAAACAAGCAAATCCGATCTTGATTCTTTAATTGTTTTGTTTTTATTTCTTTGTTATTTTGTTTGTAGGTGTTTGTTTTTATTTCATTTTTATAGTGTTTGTTATTTTTAGAACAAATAAATAACAAGAAAAATTTTTGAAAATTGAAGATTCATTAAATTAATTGGTCACTTGGTAGATAACATTTTATGTTGACTTGATTCATTGAAAATAAAAGGACTTAAGGTTGTGTAAAGGTTTTAAAAGATTTAAAAAGTTGAAAATTTGAAATTCATTATTTCGCACGCGAAATAGTGAGTCACGCGAAACCGAAGGTTTTGCGAAAATGGTTATCGCGTGACTTCTCAGAGTTTAAATAACACACTGTTCAAGATATTTTCACTTTTCGCTCAAGAACACATCCGAAAATCCTTTTCGCTCATATTCTCCGAAATCTCCTCTCGCATACACTATTTCACTCCAAATCTGTTTGTTTGATCCACATATCATACTCAGTACGTGTTTAGTGTGATTTTGAAGGTAGAAACGTTTTGACTTGGTTACTGTAGAAGAACAATGTTAAGGGGAACTTAACAACTTGAATTTAAAATCTAAATAAATGGACTTAAATGATGAAATTGATGAATGAAACTAACCTAATAGATCTAGGCGACAGCAATGATATGCATTTCATGGAGTAAAATCGATTTTTGAAAGGTTAATTTGAAGCTGGGGTTGTGCGAATCGCACCTGAAATCTGAACAGTTGCGAAGCGATTTCGCGTGAAAAGGTTTATCGCGTGAAAACAAGTTTCGCGTGATAAAGGTTTTTCGCATGAAAACATTTTTCGCAAACTTGTCAATTTCGCATGAAACAGATTTGTCGCGTGAACACATTTCGCACATATTGAGTTCTCGCATGAATTATGAGTTTTCGCTTGAATCATGTTTCGCATGACAGCTAATTGTTGTAAAAGTTTCTAAGTGTTGAAACTATTTTGATATAATTAAGTTATTTTCAAGAGTGTTCTAATTTTGATCTTATTTGACAATGCAGATGGCACAAATGATCTTTAACAAGAATCATAATTGTGTTGCTTATCTGGACGAGGTTCCGGAAGGAAAGGAACTATTTCATTCTATGATCGAAGGCTTGAAGAACTCTCGTATTGTCTATGCTATATCAGCTGATCCTGCTATTTATTCCGAACTGATAGATTCTTTCTGGAGCACTGCTGCTCTAGAAAAGGACGAAACTGGAAACCAGATTATCACAGCTACTGTAAAGGAGAAAAGGGTGATTGTTTCTCAAGCCATACTAAACAGAGTTCTTCTGTTTAATGACCAAGAGGGAGCACCTACAAGACTAGATGATGATGTGGTTATGGATTGTCTATCTCGGATGGGTTATGAGTATAGATATCCAAGTTTGGAGAAGAAGTGGTTACCACCGTACTGGAAATACTTATTTCATGTGGTGATTCACTGTCTGAGCAACCTCAAAGCTGGGATGGATAGCTTGAGTGCAGTGTTTGGCTCATTACTAGTTTCATTGGTTGATGACATTCCTTTTAGCATATCTGGGGTTATATTTCAGGAGATGGTAAAGAATGCTACAGCAAATCCTGGAAGGAAGTTCATTATGTACCCGAGATTTATCCAGTTGGTGATAAATGATGCTTATCCTGAGCTTGCTACTCAGAGATCTCCTAAGTATGTTGTACAGACTGTGAAGAAGGAGATTTTCTCACATCTAACTGGAGCCAGAGGCAACAAATGCTCTGGTGAAAGTTTTGCCAAGATTGGAAGATTTTCTGAGATTGAAGAAAATGTCGATGAGCTTGGTGAAGGTGGTGCTCATACTGATGATGCACAAGCTGGGGCTTCTACTTCCTCTACTAGAGAAAATATTGATGAAGAGATTGAAAAGCTTTTTGAAGATGAACCTACACATGAAGGAGGAACGGAAGAAGTTGTTCATTCTGCTTCTAGTTCCGATACTGTTAGTGATCAGATAGGGAATGTTCCTTATGTGATTCAGACTGATCCAACCCCTTCTACTCCAACATCATCTCGACCGAGTGAAGAAGACAGGGACACTGATTATGTCCCGGAAGAGTCTCCTAGTACATCATCACGACGCAAACGAATGGCAAAAAGAAGAGACTTCCCATCGAGAAAGAGGGTTCGTGGTGGTATTATTCCCAGGAAACCACGAACACAAGTGGTTATTACAGAGGCTGATCAGACCACTTCTTCTGAAGTTCAGAGATCACCTGCAAATGTGATCACGAGGGAAGAATCTCATGTTGATACGACTACTGTTAGTCCTGAAACAGAAACTGTTCCTGTTTCTGGAGCATCTAATGTTCCTGTTTCTGGTTTCTCTACACCTAAAATATTAGTTTAAATGTTATATTTAACACTGTTATTATAAATTGTTTCCTTTTAAGATAATAATTGGACTTGAAATAATAAATCTTTATAATAGTAATGGACATTATATTAATTAGAGTTTTGCCATAATAATAGTAGAAATTATATAATTTATAATCTCGCAAAGTTATTTACAAATATTATTTCTTATAACAATATACCATAACAGATGATTTAGATTAATATTATTGATATTAATCTACATATTATTCTAAATATTTGTAAATAATTATAAAGATTCATTATACATAGCAACAATTATACTTAAAAGTACTTCTAAAATATTTACATATATAATTCTTCTAATGGATTAAGAACGTAAATAATTACTTTGTGAAGAATTATTTATCAAAAACCCCATAATTCTTATTGAAACCCTAGTTCGCGTTTAATCGTTAAACCTTATTAATAACCTAAAATCTTAAAATACATATATACATGTATAGGTACCTCGTGAAGGCGTTCGTTGGAACAACGATTATCATCTTAATTAATCATCTTACATACGTACTTACACACCAAGTGAGTTTACAGCCCCACTTTTACTTTATACTCTTTTTGGGGGAGAGAAACATGCTGTTTTTATAAACCTTATATTACATTGGATTATTGTGATATTGCATATACTTGATACTATGGTGTATACTTGCCCATAGGACCGTTAATATGGACTTAACGAGGTAATTGTTAGTAGTACTACTGGGATTGACATACCCCACCCGGGCTAGTCGCGCTAGCACAACGTTCGTCAAACGGGTGAACGGTTAGCCTAATTACAAGTGTTGTGGTGTGTGATCCACATCCGGGCCTGTTTATTTATTTGATTACATGTCAGTTCGGCCGCGCCTTCATACACATAGTGATCATTATGGACTAGCTACCCATTATATGCTTTATTTATAAATTCGGGGATTTCATTTATACTGACCGGATTAATAAATCCGGGGATTTCATTTATACTGAACGGATTAATAATTCCGGGGATTTCATTATACTTATCGGATTACTAAATCCGGGAAATTACATACTGGACGGATTACATAATCCGGGTAATTACATACTGGACGGATTACATAATCCGGGAGTTACATACTTGACGGATTACATAATCCGGGAATTACATACTTGACGGATTTCATAATCCGGGAACTTCATTAATGATAATTACTATGTTTTGATAAACCTGTGAACTCACCAGTCTTGTACTGAGATTTTTTTGCATGTTTTCTCTCAGGACAATGATGTGGCACGTTTAGGAGCACAGCATCTACAGCATGTCATTCTGTATTCACTACAAACTGTTTTCAAGATTTAATTTGCATTTACTTTACGTAAACTGGTTTGGACACATGTTTGTGTGTTTCAAAACTATTGTTGGATGTTTCACTGTATTCGCTTCCGCATTACTTAAATACAATTGGTCTGTTTTCCTTAAAATTAAGCAACTTATATGATTTGTAATTATCGAGTCGTTTGGTGTAACTAATGCTTATCTGAGATCCTGGTTATGTCACACGCCTGACGGTAAAACCCCGTACGTGGAAAATGAGGGTGTGACAGATTGGTATCAGAGCATTAGTTATAGCGAACTAAAATGGACTTGCATCTCATTTGCATTGCATTTTACACTATAGCTGGATTTGCATTAGTTACACACACATAGATTTCTAAGCTATGTTTACTTAATTTAGTTGCCTGAAAACTTTTGCCTTAACATATCCCTGTGCTGTGAGTCACGGGAGGGTTTGAGTGCCTAATTCAAGTGATTTCAAACTCCAAAACCTCGACTGTTATTAATGGTTTCAAAGTCTCGTCAAAGTCTGTGTCTTACAACTTGAACACATGCAATGCTAGAAGAGTAAGATGCCTGTATCTCGGGGTGTTCTGTCTAGGCAAGGTATTCGCATATATCCAAATCAACCGATGGACCTGTTTACCTTACCTGGGAACCCTTGGGATGAGTATCTGCTTATAGGTACGCATGTCTTCAACAAAGTTGTGATTGACCCAATACTTTGATTAGTCAACGTACTCGCTTTGATTTTCGAATCAAACGAATACACTCGGAACTTCTATCATTGATGACCACTGTAAGATATGTTAGCCTGATAGGAGGAGCCTGGGTGATCATGCAAAGCAAATTACCATTACGGGTGCACACGTAATTGTAATTTGTCGTGCATGCTAAGTCCGGTAAATCTGGTCGGGAGGTAACATTGTAGTCAGTATAAGTCATCATTCCTACACTTTGAGCAAGAAAGCCTCGGTTCTCATAGAACATAGCCACTAATGTGGAAACTATTTATCAGTTCTATTTGTAGGAATGCTCACACTTACCTTGAATTTGGACGTAATTCAAACTATGACATTTGCGTTAATCCCACGGATTCGGACTGATTCTCTAGCTTATCTACCCTTGAATTTCTTTTCCTTTCCATTCCAAGACAAAAGGTCTATTTTCATATGACTAATAGCTTTTGATATTTGGTAATGTAAAGAATGTCTGGAAGAGGACGCGGGAGAGGTAACATCTCAATGACGCCTGCAGAGTTGGCAGCGATAATCAATCATAGCATCACCGCAGCGTTGGCAAACCAACCCCCTCCACAGCAGAACCCTATTGGTCAACCGACTTGCACCTACAAGTCCTTTATGGACTGCAAGCCCAATCCGTTCAATGGAACCGAGGGAGCGGTGGGACTGCTCCGTTGGTTCGAAAAGCTAGAATCGGTGTTCGAAATCTGCAACTGCCCTGCTGGGAATAGGGTAAAATATGCTGCTGGCACACTGGATGGTGCTGCTCTGAGCTGGTGGAACACACAAGTTCAGATGCTGGGCATTGGAGCTGCAAACGCCATAACATGGGTAGAATTCAAGAATCTGCTGAAGGAGGAGTACTGTTCACGAGACGAAATACAAAAACTGGAAACCGAATTTTGGAACCTGAAGATGGTAGGTTCTGAAATTGAAGCTTACACAACTCGTTCTCACGAGTTGGCTACTCTGTGCCCTACTATGATTAACCCGGCTTATAAACGGGTTGAAAGATACATCGACGGACTGGTACCTGAAATCCAAAGCATGGTCACCACAGCTAGACCAGCTACCATTCAGGAAGCTGTTCAACTAGCCCACAAGTTGACTGACCAGGCTGTCGCGCAAGGAAAACTGCCCCCGCGAGGTGCTGCATCTGGTTTCCACAATAACAAGAGGAAATGGGAACCATCTACCAGCGGAAATCAATCTTCATCCTCCACTTATCAACCTCAACACAAGAAGTTTAATCAGTCCCAACCCTCTCATTCGGGCGGCTATCAGGGAAATCTCCCAAAGTGCAACAAATGTCAGCTCCATCATACTGGGCAGTGCACAAAGAGCACGTGTGAGAGGTGTGGGAAGTTCGGACATGTTGCCAAGTATTGCCGGGTGAATCTCTCGGGAAAAGCACCTCAACAACAGCAGAACCACAATCAGACTATGTGCTATGAATGTGGTCAACCCGGACACTTTAAAAGGGATTGCCCGAGACTGAAAAAGAATGGTGATAATGGTGCTGCTGATAAGCCCAAGAACAACAACAATAGTGGTGGCGGTGGCAGAGGCAGAGTCTTCATCATGGGCTCAGGTGAGGCTCGAAACGACCCTACTGTAGTATCTGGTAGATTCTCTATTAATGGGTGTTATGCCTCTGTTTTATTTGACTCTGGTGCTGATAAGAGTTATGTGTCCACCAAGTTTAGTAAAACACTAGGGATGGTGCCTACTGAATTAAGTTCTAATTATGCCATAGAAATAGCCGATGGTAGGACGATAACAGCAACACAAGTGTTTAAAAACTGTAAGCTAGGCTTATCCGGACACACCTTCAACGTAGACCTTATTCCTGTCACACTAGGAAGCTTCGATGTAGTCGTCGGGATGGATTGGTAATCCCAGAATAGTGCTGAGATCGTCTGCAAGAAGAAGCTGATCAAGTTACCTATTTTGAACGATGAAATTCTTATTGTGGAAGGTGAAAAGGTGGGTGCGGTAGTCGGCATCATATCATATTTGAAGGCTCAGAAATGTCTCAGAAAAGGACACCTTGCTCTGTTGGCACTTGTTACTGAACCGAAGGCGGATGAAAGGCGAGTTGAAGATATTCCTGTTGTTAGAGACTTTCCTGAGGTATTTCCCGAAGACCTACCTGGCCTTCCTCCACACAGACAGGTAGAATTTCAAATTGAACTAGCACCAGGAGCAACTCCAATCGCTCGGGCACCGTACCGTCTGGCACCGAGCGAACTACAAGAGCTGTCTAAGCAATTGCAAGAGTTGTTAGACAAAGGATTCATACGTCCCAGCTCTTCACCTTGGGGAGCTCCAGTACTTTTCGTTAAAAAGAAAGATGGAACCTTCAGGATGTGTATTGACTACCGCGAACTGAACAAGGTGACAATCAAGAATAGGTATCCACTTCCACGCATTGATGATTTGTTCGACCAGTTGCAAGGATCTAGCTACTATTCCAAGATTGACTTGAGATCAGGTTATCATCAATTGAGGGTTCGAGAGGAAGACATCTCCAAGACTGCGTTTCGAACACGCTATGGGCACTACGAGTTCACCGTAATGCCTTTTGGGCTGACCAATGCCCCAGCAGTTTTCATGGACCTCATGAACCATGTCTGCAAACCTTATCTGGATAAGTTTGTCATTGTCTTCATTGATGACATACTAATCTACTCCCGTAATAAGGAGGATCATGAGGGACATTTGAGAACCATACTGGAATTGCTAAGAGATGAACAGCTTTACGCAAAGTTCTCAAAATGTGACTTCTGGATGCGTGAAGTGCAATTCCTCGGGCACGTGGTGAATGACAAGGGTATACATGTTGATCCTTCAAAGATTAAAGCAATCAAGGATTGGCCGGCACCCAGGACGCCTACTGAGGTGCGACAATTCCTTGGTTTGGCAGGTTATTACCGGAGATTTATCGAAGGATTTTCTAAATTGGCGCAACCTTTGACTGCCCTGACTCATAAAGGAATAATTTATAAGTGGGGTAGCAAAGAGGAAACAGCGTTTCAGGCGCTTAAAGACAAACTCTGCAGCGCACCAATCCTAGCCTTACCAGAAGGAACTGATGACTTTGTTGTTTACTGTGATGCATCCATCCAGGGTTTGGGGTGTGTATTGATGCAACGTGACAAAGTCATAGCTTATGCATCTAGACAGCTCAAGGTGCATGAGAAGAACTATACAACGCATGATCTGGAACTAGGAGCTGTAGTGTTTGCCTTGAAGATCTGGAGGCACTACCTATACGGAACCAGGTGCACGATCTATACGGATCATAAGAGCCTCCAGCACATATTTAACCAGAAGGAACTAAATATGCGGCAACGACGATGGTTAGAATTACTCAATGATTATGACTGTGTGATCAAGTACCATCCGGGAAAGGCTAATATGGTAGCGGATGCCCTTAGTCGTAAGGAAACCCTAAAGCCTCGTCGGGTGCGCGCATTACAAATGACTATCCAATCTGACCTACCAGCACAAATCAAAGCTGCTCAATCTGAGGCCTTGAAGACGGAGAATCTGAAGGCAGAGTCCATGCGCGGTATGGAGAAACAGTTGGTGGTTAGAACTGATGGAATCCGTTATTTTATGAAACGGATCTGGGTACCACAGCACGGGAATCTGCGAGAGTTGATAATGGATGAAGCCCATAAGTCCCGTTACTCGATCCATCCAGGTTCAGACAAGATGTATCAGGACCTGAAAGAATTTTACTGGTGGCCGAGAATGAAAGCGGAGATAGCCACATACGTAAGCAAATGCCTAACTTGTTCCAAGGTTAAGGTAGAATACCAGAGACCATCTGGATTACTCCAACAACCGGAAATTCCAGTGTGGAAATGGGAGCAAATCTCCATGGACTTCATCAGGAAGTTACCTAGAACTCCCAGCGGATGCGATACCATTTGGGATATAGTAGATCGCTTAACGAAATCCGCACACTTTCTGGCAATCTGAGAGACTGATCGAATGGAGAAGCTAACACGTATCTATTTAAGGGAAATAGTCTCTCGGCATGGCGTACCAATATCTATCATTTCTGATCGTGACGCTCGGTTCACTTCTCACTTCTGGCAATCATTACAACGATCATTAGGAACGCGGCTGGATATGAGTACTGCATATCACCCGCAGACCGATGGTCAAAGTGAGCGTACAATCCAAACACTGGAAGACATGTTGCGTGCCTGTGTGATCGATTTTGGCAGCAGTTGGGAAACTCATCTACCATTAGTTGAGTTCTCCTATAATAACAGTTATCACACTTCAATCAAGGCAGCTCCATTTGAGGCATTGTATGGACGAAAGTGCCGATCACCTATCTGTTGGGCAGAAGTAGGAGAAAGCCAACTTACAGGACCTGAACTGGTGCACGAAACGACTGAGAAGATCGTGCAAATTCGTAACCGTATGGCGGCAGCACGTGATCGACAAAAGAGTTACGCCGACAAGCGCCGGAAGCCATTGGAGTTCCAGGTTGGTGACAAAGTACTGTTGAAAGTCTCACCCTGGAAAGGTGTAATACGCTTTGGAAAGCGTGGGAAGTTAAGCCCAAGATACGTGGGGCCATTCGAGATTGTCAAACGGATTGGCCCTGTAGCCTATCAGTTAAATTTACCTGAAGAACTCAGGGGGATACATGATGTGTTTCACGTATCCAATCTGAGGAAATGTCTGTCTGATGAATCATTGATAGTGCCTTTGGAGGAATTAAAGATAGATGATCAACTACATTTCATCGAAGAACCAGTGGAGATCATGGATCGAGAGGTCAAGACACTAAAGCGTAGCAAAATTCCCATTGTGCGCGTAAGATGGAACTCTAAACGGGGACCAGAATTTACATGGGAACGGGAGGATCAGATGAAGTCTAAATATCCGCACTTGTTCGTGGATATACCTTCAGAACCTAACTCCAACTGAATTTCAGGACGAAATTTTCTCAACCGAAGGATACTATGACATCTCACGATATCAAGTAAAGAATATTGTGGGTCTATTTTCACATTTGTTCTACCTCATAAAGTTTCACGTGCGTGTGATAGCTCAGATAATACAGATGGTTTCATGGTCACCTTCTGATAAACAAAAGTACTATAAATATTCAAGATATTCCCAAATCAGAAAGGAAACCTAAGATTCTTCTTGTTGAAGATCGTGTGGTAAATGTGAATGTGTGTGACATCTGTCACTAACTAGTATGTCAGTTAGTATTAAGCTCGTTAACTCACTGTGTGTATTAACTGTCCTCATAGTTTATTCATCGGTTAAATCGAATTCTCCGTATACTAGTTTATTTACTCCAGTGTTCCAATTTTCGGGACGAAAATTCCTCTAACAGGAGGATGATGTGACAACCCGAATTTTTTTTAAAAACTTAAAATATATATATATGTATATATATACATGTAACAATAATAATAATAATACTGATAATAACAATAATAATAATAATAATAATAATAATATTGTTTTTACAAAGGTTTAGGGGGTTAAAATGTAATTTTAAAACTTGTTTAAAAATAATTCTGGATAAAATGACACAAGTTAAAAACCACAGGGACCATTTGTGTAATTAACCAAAACCCAACCCCCTTCCCCCCCGTAACTCCGGCCGACCCTCCGGCCATCGCCGGAGCGGCTCCGGTGACTCCCCTAAAACGCCAAAATAAAGTGGTTTCGACCTAATTAAAGTTACCGACACATTCCCGTGGTGGAGTCGAACGTGAGTCACCATTCAATTGAAAAATGCGAGTGCGAATTCCACTGAAACCGACCCTCTCCATTGTCGGCCAAAACAAGCAATTCACGATCGCCATTAACACTAAAATAATTCAATTAATCGTGTATATAAGACCCCATAACTATTCCTAATAGAATGCAACTTTCAATCGCGTTTGAAACAAACTTAAACACCTCCGTTGATCACCACCTTCGACCGTAACCTGCACCATACTCGAACAACATCATCCGAGCAATTTATTCTACAATTAACACAGGGCTTTTGATTATAAGCCCAATTAGAAGCTTCCTGTGCAAGCAATTTGGTTTTCATCATCGTTTGATCATCATTCAATTGCGGGTTATATCGCGGCTCGTTCTTCGTTGTTCTTAGCATCAAACCAAACTAAAACAGGTAATTAAACACTCCAATCTATTCGTTTTTACATAAGAAATAAAAGCCCTAACATTAATTTGAGTATCAACTTCGAATCAGGGTTCAATTTGATCAATTGTGATCTAGGGTTTATTCGAAATTGGGGGTTTTGATTTGATTGTGTTTAAAATGAAAAGGGATGGAGTCTTATCGCGGCTGTATGCCATGGTTCACTGGTCTCCCGTCCCTTTGCAATCCAAGAGGTCCCGGGTTCGAACCCGGGCACCCTCTTTTATTTTTTTAAAGCCTTTTTGAACTTTTAAAAATTACAGAAAATTTATAAAAATTATAAAAATAATTTTTATAAACCTTGTTTATATTTTTGGGCACCGAATGATTTTCTGGATTTTATTTTATTTAAATAATCGTTTTAAAAACATTCTAACAAATATTAATCTTGGTTAAACCCTACTAAAAATGAGTTTCAATTAATAAAAATAATTTCAGTTCAGACGTTATCATTTTAAAATCATGGTAGACTTAAAATATTAGTTTAAATGTTATATTTAATACTGTTATTATAAATGTTTCCTTTTAAGATAATAATTGGACTTGAAATAATAAATCTTTATAATAGTAATGGACATTATATTAATTAGAGTTTTGCCATAATAATAGTAGAAATTGTATAATTTATAATCACGCAAAGTTATTTATAAATATTATTTCTTATAACAATATACCATAACAGATGATTTAGATTAATATTATTGATATTAATCTACATATTATTCTAAATATTTGTAAATAATTATAAAGATTCATTATACATAGCAACAATTATACTTAAAGGTACTTCTAAAATATTTACATATATAATTCTTCTAATGGATTAAGAACGTAAATAATTACTTTGTGAAGAATTATTTATCAAAAACCCCATAATTCTTATTGAAACCCTAGTTCGTGTTTAATCGTTAAACCTTATTAATAACCTAAAATCTTAAAATACATATATACATGTATAGGTACCTCGTGAAGGCGTTCGTTGGAACAACGATTATCATCTTAATTAATCATCTTACATACGTACTTACACACCAAGTGAGTTTACAGCCCCACTTTTACTTTATACTCTTTTGAGGGAGAGAAACATGCTGTTTTTATAAACCTTATATTACATTGGATTATTGTGATATTGCATATACTTGATACTATGGTGTATACTTGCCCAACGGACCGTTAATATGGACTTAACGAGGTAATTGTTAGTAGTACTACTGGGATTGACATACCCCACCCGGGCTAGTCGCGCTAGCACAACGTTCGTCAAACGGGTGAACGGTTAGCCTAATTACAAGTGTTGTGGTGTGTGATCCACATCCGGGCCTGTTTATTTATTTGATTACATGTCAGTTCGGCCGCGCCTTCATACACATAGTGATCATTATGGACTAGCTACCCATTATATGCTTTATTTATAAATCCGGGGATTTCATTTATACTGACCGGATTAATAAATCCGGGGATTTCATTTATACTGACCGGATTAATAATTCCGGGGATTTCATTATACTTATCGGATTACTAAATCCGGGAAATTACATACTGGACGGATTACATAATCCGGGTAATTACATACTGGACGGATTACATAATCCGGGAGTTACATACTTGACGGATTACATAATCCGGGAATTACATACTTGACGGATTTCATAATCCGGGAACTTCATTACTGATAATTACTATTTTCTGATAAACCTGTGAACTCACCAGTCTTGTACTGAGATTTTTTTTGCATGTTTTCTCTCAGGACAATGATGTGGCACGTTTAGGAGCACATCATCTACAGCATGTCATTCTGTATTCACTACAAACTGTTTTCAAGATTTAATTTGCATTTACTTTACGTAAAATGGTTTGGACACATGTTTGTGTGTTTCAAAACTATTGTTGAATGTTTCACTGTATTCGCTTCCGCATTACTTAAATACAATTGGTCTGTTTTCCTTAAAATTAAGCAACTTATATGATTTGTAATTATCGAGTCGTTTGGTGTAACTAATGCTTATCTGAGATCCTGGTTATGTCACACGCCTGACGGTAAAACCCCGTACGTGGAAAATGAGGGTGTGACATATATCATTGAACAAATACGTATTTTACTTGATCCGTTTTTTTCCCAAATAAAAATTTGTCGATATGTCGATCAAATTGAATTGTACATAAGAAAAGCACATAGATTACAATCGTTAACTAAATTTACATTGAAACGTAGAGTAACTTGGATTTATATTGTTGGATGAAATGTATGAAAACGTTTTATATTTACCCGACTCGTACCAACATGTACATAAAAATACAAATGTAAAAGTAGTTTTTTAAGTAAAAGTTGTATCGGAATAAACCTGTAAATTTATAAACTTAAGGGGTCAAATTGACGACTCAAAACTGACCAGTTATATTAGATTTCAATAAATATTTAAAAAATAAATATAATTCAATAAATAAATAATATTATTTAAATATTATTAATACAAAAATATTATTATTACTTAAATATAATTAATAAATAAATATTATAATTATTTAACAATGTTATTATTATTCAGTAGTAGTTCAGCTAATATAGATGTAATTAAAACTTAAACATAAACATATCTAACCATTAAACAATAAATCAAATATTAATTTTGCTTTCGAATTTTGAAAATTTAGTTCAAAGTTAAACAAACTGAATTTTAAAATAATGTGTTTTGGAGCTAAAGTTTTTAGACATATATACTATACAATTTGGGAGGGGAGTTTGAGATGGTTTTGACACATGAATAGGAGAGATATGACAGCTCCGGTTAGAACTGTAGATAACATTGTCTTAGATGGTAGGAGGGTAGAGGAAGACCAAAGTTGATGTGGAAGGAGTTGATTAGGAGGGACATGTTAGAGTTGTACCTCTCCGAGCACATGATCGAGGATAGGAGTGACGGGTAGTCCTTTGGACGACCCTTTTATGCTTTAAAAACGTGTTTAATCCCACATTTAGTCATGTAATTGTTTTGAATTAGATAACTACGGTTGCCATATCTCAGGTACACTCGAAGGAAGAAAAGGGAGCAAGAACGTGTTAGTATTCGTAGACGAATGGAGCCAAGAAGAAAACAAAAAGAAATAAAATGAAGAAAAAGCATCAGAGTCCACCATAACCTACGGTGGGACCATAACCTACGGTGGGATCATAACCTACGGTGGGACCATAGGTTACGGTGGTAAGAAGAAGAAAAAGCACCGTAAGGCAGAAGATACTTGGCGTAATGCACTACTGGTCACTGTAGCCTACGGTGGCCACCGTAAGCTACGGTGTTGGGCGAGTAAAAATTGTAACTGCCTATTTTAATGGGCAAATGAAGTGGTTTTATCATCATTATCATTGTGGACGTTTTTGTTGATCTGGGATGATTTTTGGAGTTCTTAGGTGTTGAAGAACAATTTATTTTGGTACTTTAATCCTTGCTATTTCATTTTGATTGTTATGGATTCTATCTTGAACCTTGTTTCTATGTATGAAACTATGAGTGGCTAGTCTTCTTTTGTGTTTCCTTTTGGTTTGAAGGATTTGTGACTTGATCATATTGGTGTTTTATATTTATGGGATGATAAAACTGATCTTGTGATTGTTTTGTCATGATGATTGTGTATTGTGTGTAATGGGTCATTCGTGGATTGTTTAACTTTAGCCATACGTTCTTGATGCCATAGGCAAATCTTGATTTAGTGGAAAGGTTGGGTTAATTTAATAGTGATACTGATTATCGAGTGATAACCTTGCTAATACAAGTACTTAGTCCTCTTTTATCACACATAAGCACACACTCATGAATCATGTCCATGTGGTTCTTCCCAATTAACACCAATATCATCACTTGTTAAAATCCGGATACCAAAGGGACACATTACTCTCATTACTGATTTTTACAAATCAATTTACTTTGCTTTTTGTTTTAAGCCAATTCAACAAATCAACAAACTATTGAATTTTACTTTCTTGTCATTTTAGTTAAATTTAGGTAATTACAATTTGCTTGAGTTAACACATATTCCACAAAATACCTGTGTTCGATAACCCACTTACCGCTAGCTAATTAGTAGTATTTGGTTTTAAATTTGATTGAGACTTCGACCTCACGTCAAATTTTGGCGCCGTTGCCGGGGAGTAGTGCGCAACGTGTGTTTCCTAGTTTTGTTGCTTGTTATTTTTCCGGATTTACGTGGGTGTGATAGTGTGCAGGTTTAGGATTTTACAGGTGCATGCGTACAAGGAGCTCACAAGCGTCATCACCGTTAGCGTTTGAACCTGAAATCGAACGGGTAGCAAGAAGAAATCGAATTCTGCACCGCGAGAACAAGATTTCTGGTTCACCACTTAGCATCATGAGTACCAATACACCACCACCAAATACTAACCAAACCACAAAATCAACACCTTTACCAACCAACACCACATCATCTGGTATTCCACCATTCAGTTATTCCACATCATCCGGTATTCCACCATTCAGTTATTCCACATCATCCGGTATTCCACCATTTTCAACCTTCTTTCCATCAAGTGGACAATCATCTTCAACCCAACAACCGGACCCACAATCATCATCCATAGTCCACACCACTCCTTTACCCTAATATAGAAGACAAATCAAGGCTCGGAAAAACAAACTGCTTGTGCGAAAGACTGAATCCACGCGAATTAAAGAAGTCACGCGAGAAGCAGATCCCACGCGAGTCGCAGACCATGCGAGACAAGCTTCCACGCGAGAGAAGATGCCACGCGAAAGCCAAAGCCACGCGAAAAGCATCTCGCGCGAGAACTCCATGTTTTGTATAAATAGCTTGTTTTCGTTTTTGTAATTAAGCTTTTCATTCATTATCTTCCTGTACTGTGCGAAAACTGCACAAGACCTGTAATAGGTTGTTTGTTCAATCTAAGAAGCATTTTATGTTCAATCCAATCTTCTTTTATATCCAATCACGTTTACATTCTGCATTCACGTGATTGAGATCGTGTGTTATTGTTTCTGGGAGAATATCAGAGGTTTTACAATTGGTATCAGAGCAATAGGCTCTTGAACCACGATTTGGAGAAGAATTGGATTGTGTTCTACTCGATTTTTGAAGAATTCATCATTGATCACTTTAGATTCTGAGATGGCAATGTTATGCTGCTCGATTTCGGAGGTTTTGGACTGATTTGGACCGAATTGAACTGAATTAGTGGACATTAAGTGAATTTTAATCAAAATTAAGCTTCATATTGACTCAAATTCATTAAAATTGGATTAAAATAGGTTTAATCAAACCTAATCAGTGAATTGGAGGTGACATTCACATGAACAAACGGTTGGAAATTTGATTCTGCACAAAGTTGAAGTTTTCGCTTGATCTGTAATTTTTTGCACGCGAAAAGGTGGTGTTTTCGCTCAGTTAGGTATTTCACCTTTTTGTGCGATTCGCGTGAAAAGGTACTTTTGAAAATTCGCACGAACAACTCCATCGCGCGCGAAAACTCTCTCCGCGCGAAATTGTTTTTTGCACGAGATCTTATTTCGCACGAATACCTGATTTTTTGACTTTCTGATCATTATGGCTTCAACAACACCGAATTTGAAGCATCTTACTGCTTCACTTCATCTAGACACGGAAATTGGTACTGGTAACAAGCCGCCAAGACTTCTCTGTGAAGATGATTATACCGATTGGGCGTTTCGATTTGAGAGATATGTTATTTACACGGAACCAAAAATGTGGAGATCTATCCAGTATGGTCCTTACATTCCGTTGTACAAAAATGATAAAGGAGAAATGGTTCAGAAACCTGAACATTTGTGGGATGAAGACGACATCAAGAGATTGGAACTGGATGATAAAGCATATGCTGCAATCACAATGGCTCTTACTACTGAGATCTCACAAAAGTTTCAAGAGTTCAGAGGTGCTAAGGTGTTATGGGATGCTTTGGAGTCTCAGATTATGGGCAACAAAGACATGAGAGACAGCAAAAAGGATATGTTGAATCAAGAATTCAACATGTTCAATCATATTGTTGGTGAAGAGCTGGAAGTTCAGATGGCCAGGTTTGTTAGACTGGTAACAAAAATGAAGAGTGCGGGTATTACTCTGGAACCCATAACTGTGAACAAGAAGTTGCTCAATTCACTTCCATACAGTTGGAATAACAACTGTACTTTGATAAAGAGAACCAAAGACTTGTATACTCTTCAGTTGACCGATCTCATTTCAACAATCAAGTCTTATGCTATAGACGATAAGCAGCGTGCTGCTAATCATCTCAGTTCTCTGGGTGCTGAAGGAACTGCTCTCTATGCAAAGATGGCTAGTAATCCGAATTACTATGTCAGCTATACACAAATGTGTCAGCAACAACAATCTGGAAGTGCAGCATCTTCTTTTATTCAACCAGCAGTAAACCACCAAGTTCATGTTCCAGCTGCTCAACATTATTCCCCCATCATCCATCAACAAGTCTCTCAATCTCAAGATTCTCAGAGTGGTCAACATGCTTATGTTGCTACCACTAGTCCATCAAAGCAAACTGTTCAGATTGCTGAGGAGCATCTTGCTCTTTTCACCACATTCATGTCAAGTTATGAAGCTTTCATGGCAGGAAGACTTACTGCTCCAAATGTTCTGGTTGATGATCTTCAACAAGTTAATCCGGATGATGTTGAAGAGAATGACATCAAGTATCAGATGGCCATGGTAGTTTACAGGGCGAAGAATTTTGCTAGAAGAACTGGGAGGAAAATGTTTGGCGTTAACAATTCTAGCAAAATTGGTTTCGATAAATCTAACCTGAGGTGTTACAACTGTGACAAACCAGGTCATTTCGCCAGAGAATGTACTGAACCAAAAAGTGGTCAAAATGAAGGCCCAAAGAAGATGGTGACTGTGGAGATAGAGCCGAAGAAAGACAAAGCGAGTACTTCTGGTGGTACTAAAGCATTAGTTTCTCAAACTAATGCTGAATATGATTGGTCTGATCAAATAGAGGCCCTTGATTTACATTTGTCTACTGCCTTTGTTGCAAAGATTGTTCCAGAACCAGAAGAGGAGGAAAATCTGTTTGCTGAATTCGTGTCTGATGATTTGTTGGAGGGTTTGTTTGCTACGGTGGAAGAAGAGAAGGAGAAAGTTGAAATAGAGGATGAGAAAGTGGTAGAAGATAAAGAGACTGTTGTGAAGGAAGATCGGGTTGAAAAGGTTGCTGAAGAAGAAAGTGTGATTGATGAGTACACTGTCGAGCTCCCAGTCAAAAGCCCATGCATTGATCCAAAGACTGTTGATAGTGCTCCAGTGGAAGAACCAGCTGCTGAAATGAAAGCATTCATGGTCAAGAAGGTAGAGAAAACAGAAGGGGAAACTTCAGAACCAAAGGTATATGATAGTCTATGTAAAAATACATGTGTTGAGAAAGTTCAAAGATACAGAGTTCATAATGAGAGCCTGATAATGGAAGTTGAAAAACTTCAGTATCAAGCTTGCAAACACAAGTCAAATGAAAAGATTTTAAAGAAAAACTTGAAGGTTTAAACAAAACAATATATAATTTGAAATTAAATCTCCATGATAAAGAATGTACTAACAATGACTTGACAAATAGAAACAATGAACTCGCTCTAGAAATTAATAGACTCAACAGTGAATTAGCCATGGTTAAATTGACTGTTGAAAAATTTGAACTTTCATCAATAATGGTTGAAGGAATAATCAAGTCACAAATGACTCAGAAGATCAAAGGAGGAAAGTGTGGTGTTGGATTTTCTAACATTGCTCCTCCAATTAATCATGATTATTCATGTTTACCTTCATCTGATAACATTTGTGATTCTGATATGGTCTATGGAATTGGATTCTCTCCATCTCAAGACTTAAAACCTTCTGACAAAATAAATTTATCTGTTGATCCTATCATAGTACCCAAACCTAAACAATCACCTGAAAATCTTTTTGCAGATAGAATGAAGGTGGATGGGTTGGTTGAAGATTGGGAAAGTGAGAGTGAGGAAGAGAATGAGAATGAGTGTTTGAAAAATAAGAATGTAAAAGTTTCACAATTTGCTTGTAAACAAAACTTGTCAGGAAATGAAAAGAATGTTGTTTTGAATGAGATGAAATCAAATAGCAAATATAATTTGAATGCAAATCTAAGGGTAAATCAGAAAGAAAGAATTGAAAAGGATTTTAAAAATAGATTTGTTTTAAAAGGTTTAATTGAAAATGAAGAACATATTATTAAAGAAACGAATTCTCGATTCTTTAAAAATAAACTACATTATAATGCTAACCTTGTGAATCTGACTTTGGTTTTTATGACAATTTTCATAATTGTCATCCACAGTTTGTTTTCCACACACAACAAAAGAGATGCTTTCAGTGTGGAAACACAAATCATTTGGTAAATAATTGTCCTTTTCGACAAAAAACATTAAGCAAACAAAGATTTCATAATTCTATTTCTCATAATAGAAAACTATTTTTCACTCGTGGAAAATTTTCAAATAATATGAAATCAAAGGTTGTTAATGATTTCAATGTCAAACGGGATAATAAATTGACTAATGATGTAAAGGAAAATGTCAAGATTAAAAGCATAAATGAAAAGAATGATGTGCAAACAAAATATAATACTATCAAATCATTTTGTCTTACTGCAACACACAATGTGCTCAAGTCATGTATGACTTGGGTACCAAAATCTAAGTAATTTTGTTACGAATGCAGGGACAACCGCAAAAGACTACTGAAAGTCTATGGCATGTAGATAGCGGTTGTTCAAGACATATGACGGGTAACTTATCATTACTACAAGATGTGCAATCATACAACGGAGGGAGAGTGATATTTGCAGGAGATAGAGGAGGACGAATTACTAAACGTGGTACAGTTACAAACGGCGTCCTAAGTTTTGAGAATGTTAATTTTGTTGAGGAATTAAAACATAACCTGCTAAGTGTGTCTCAAATCTGTGACAAACAATATTCTACACACTTTACTAACAAGAATGCTTAATTTTAAAACCAGGTTTTGTTGTTCCTGATGAATGGATTTGATAAGGACTCCGAGAGACAATGATACATATCTTCTTGATATGCATTGTTCTAATTCTTTGGTAACAGCTTCGTGCTTACTATCCAAAGCCTCGGAAAATGATTCCATGTTATGGTATCGTCGATTAGGACATGTCAATCTTAAAAACATGAATAAACTTGTACGTGGAAATCATGTTATTGGTTTACCCGAAAAAGAATTTCAATTAAATGAACATTGTTTGTCATGTTCAAAGGGTAAACAACATAAACTTCCTCACAAACCAGTTGCACACAACTCAGTCGAATTAATCTTACAACTCTTACACATGGATCTTTTTGGTCCAGTAAGTGTTTTAAGTTTGGGTCGAAGATCTTACTGTCTGGTTGTTACTGATGACTTTTCTAGATTTACTTGGGTGTTTTTCTTAGCATCTAAGGATGAAACTCCACACCTTTTGATCAAGTTCATTACTTTGGTGGAGAATCAGACAGAGAAAAAGGTAAAATGCATCAGAAGTGACAATGGGACAGAGTTTTGCAATCAAACTCTGAATGAGTTTTGTGAATCCAAGGGAATTGCCAGACAATTCAGTGCTGCTGGCACTCCACAACAGAATGGAGTTGCAGAAAGAAGAAATAGAACATTGATTGAAGCTGCTAGAACGATGATATCTGCTGCCAAATTACCTTTGTTCTTTTGGGCTGAAGCAGTAAATACTGCATGTTATGTTCAAAATCGTGCTTTAATCAACAAAAGATTAAATAAGACTCCATATGAAATATTCTATAAACACAAACCCAAAGTTAAATATTTTAAAACTTTTGGTTGTTGTTGCACTTTGTTGCATACAACTGAATCTAGTTCAAAATTTTCTGAAAAGGCGGATGAATGTTACTTTGTGGGATATGCTGCCAATAAAGTTGCATATCGTGTTTATAATAAAAGAACTAGACAAATAGTCGAGTCATATAACATTGATTGGCACGAGCTTAACATAACTGATGCAGGTTCAGCTCCTTCATGGGTTTATGATTATGAATCTTTGTTCATAAATTTTAAAATTTCTAAACCTTCATCTGCAGATTCTACTTCTCAAGCAATCTCCTTGGATAACAAAATCATTGAGGACCTTTCATCTTTGATATCTGATGATTCTGCTGTTGCTTCATCATCCAAAGATATTCCTACAGCTTCTGTACCTGTATATGCATGTTCTGAGTCATTAGATGTTCCTACTCAGGAGCTTGAAGAATCATTAAGTTCTCCATTATCTTCATCTTCTTCAGAAACTATACATACACCGATAGAAATCATTCAAGTTCCTTTTGAAGAATCTCCAAATGTGTCTACTGCTTCTGAAATTCATATTTCAGATGACACACTTGAAGAAACTACTGTGTATCAATCTCAACACTCTGAAGAAGCTCATGATAATATTGAACATATTACAAATTTGGAAGATGGAATGATTGCAGATGAGATTCCTCAATTGAGAATACATAAAACTCATCCAACTGAAGCAATCATTGGTCCGTTGCAAGAAGGTGTAATTACCAGAAGTCAATCAGGGGCAATCAACACATGTCTATATGCTTGCTTTCTATCCCAAATAGTGCCCAAGAATGTGGAAATGGCACTCAAAGAAAACAGCTGGATAGAAGCAATGCAAGATGAGTTGATGCAATTCAAGAAACTCAATGTTTGGCATCTTGTTGAACTTCCAAAGGATAAGCTTCCGATTGGGACAAAGTGGATTTTTAGAAACAAGACGGATGAAAAAGGTGTTATAGTTCGGAATAAAGCACGTCTTGTTGTGCAGGGATTTTATCAAGTTGAAGGATTGGACTATGAAGAAGTGTATGCTCCAGTTGCAAGACTAGAAGCAATACGCATATTCTTAGCCTTTGCTTCATACATGAACTTCAAGGTGTACCAGATGGATGTTAAAACTGCATTTTTATACGGAGAAATGAAGGAAGAAACCTATGTTTGTCAGCCTCCTGGATTTGAAGACCCAGATCATCCTGATTATGTATATAAGTTGGATAAGGCGCTATATGGTTTACATTAAGCACCTCGTGCTTGGTACGCAACTCTGACTGAACATTTGCTCGCAAATGGTTATTCAAGGAATCACACATGAAAGCTGTCAAGCGGATTTTCAAGTATCTCAAGGGTCAACCTAAACTTGGTCTTTGGTATCCTCGAAATTCCGATTTCAATTTATTTGCTTATACTGACAGTGATTATGGTGGTTGTAACTTAGACAGGAAATCGACCACAGGAGGATGTCAATTCTTGGGTAACCGACTCATTTCTTGGCAGTGTAAGAAGCAGAACACTGTATCCACATCCACTGCCGAAGCTGAATATGTGGCTGCTTCGAGCTGTTGTTCCCAGCTTGTCTGGATTTAGCAACAACTTCTCGATTATGGTCTCAACATTTATGACACGCCAATTTGGTGTGATAACACGGCAGTACTAAACATCGTGAAAAATCCCATTCAACACTCTAAGACTAAACACATTGACATCCGCATCCATTTTATCCGCGATTGTTTTGATCGTAAACTTATTCATCTAAAACAAGTGTCGTCAACTGAAAATATCGCTGATTTATTTACCAAGGCATTTGATCATTCTCGATTTATTTCCTTGTGCAATCAATGGGAATGATTAACTTTGGATAAATTGGTTTAATGAATCTTCACAAAAAGATTTTTCTTTTTTTAAAAATAAAGAATAAAATTGCAATTGTTTCTTTTTCTTGAAAGAACAATCCCAATTTTAGGGGGAGAAAAACAAGTTCTGAAAAATATTTTTGGTCTTAGGGGGAGTTAAGATCAAAGGATTGCCAAAATCAAAAGATGAAATTTTCATGCTTAAATGAGAAATGATATTACAAAGTTCAAAACGAGTATAAGTACTTTCAAAGGCTTAAATACAAATACACTTGGATTATGTTTGATATGTCGATAGGCTTTGCTTTCAGAAATGAAAAGATCATAATTGAGTGATTACACTTGAATTAAAGAAATATGATTTAGTGGGGAACATATCAGGATTCTGTGCCAAAAATGTTCTAACACAGACTGAGAGATATAATCTTGTCATACTCAAGCCTGTATATGATTGATTAAGTGATTATCATAACTATATATATATATATATATAAAAGATCAAAATACAAAAAGAAACAAAAAGAGAAAAACATAAAAAGAAAATAATTGAGCAAAAAGATGCCAAAAGGAAAAGGCCATATAGGATATAAGATGCCAAAAGGCACAACAAATCAAAAGATATGTCTAAAAGACATACATACTATATGGTATATATTTTCTATTTTGAGAATAGTTTTTTAACTTTGGAAGGCAAAATCGAAAGATGGGGCATGTAAGTCCGGATGGCTTGTAAGTCCTAAACATCTTGAGAGGGCAGACGTAAGTCCGGATGGCTGTCAGTAAGTCCTTAAACTTGTTAATATTCCGGGTTAAGAAATATTTCTCAGGCTAGTTATGCTCAAATAGTTATATTTAGGAAAACAATAAATGGTATCACTGATCATCAATGCATGGTTTAAGTCAAATTGGGGTGACTTGAAAATCTTGATAGTGTCTTGAAGGATAATAATTACTTTACAGAAGTTCTGATTGTGGGATCCACTGACTTATATTAAAACAAAGCAAAACATGATATATATCACTCATTATGTTTCTGAGTAAAACATGAAGTATAAGTTTAAAGCGGACAACAGATATTGACAATCAACTTAACCAGTTATTTTAAATAAAGCCGGACAGAGTCTTAACTTGACAAAAGAACTATATGATCTCATTATGAAAATTCTTACAAAACATGCAAATCCAATCTTGATTTCTTCATTGTTTTCATTATTTTGTTATTTTGTATGTTAGTGTTTGTTTTTATTTCACTTTTATAGTGTTTTATTTTTAGGACAAATAAATAACAAGAAAATTTTTGAAAATTGAAGATTCATTAAATTAATTGGTCACTTGGTACATAACATTTTATGTTGACATAATTCATTGAAAATAAAAGATTGAAAGTTGTGTAAAAATAAAAGGGATTTGAAAAGTTGAAAAATTTGAAAACTTGAAGTCATGCGACAAAGGGAAGTCACGCAACAAAGGGAAGTCACGCGACAAAGGGAAGTCACGCGAAAGAGGTTATTTCGCGAAAGGAGTTTTCGCGTGACTTGTCAGGGGTATAAAAGTCACAGTGAACAAGACGAAATCACTTTTCGCTCAAAATTTTACCCGAAAACCCTTTTCGCTCACCATCCAAAATCTCTTGTCGCATACACCAAAATCTGTCATCTTCTCACTCCTGTTGTGATTGTGTTTTGTATTTCATTCTCATTACTCTCAGATTGTGATTTAAAGGTATAATATGTTTGAGCCAGTTACTGTAGAGATGAAATGATAAGTGAAACTTAACATCTTGATCTAAAAATCTTACAAAATGGACTTTAAAGTTGAAATCGATTAATGAAATCAACATAATAGTCCTAGGTGACAGCAATGAACTGCTTTTCATGGATTAAAATCGATGTTTGAAAGGTTAATTTGAAAATCTCTGGTGTGCGAATCGCGTAGAAATGAACAGACGTGTCGCGTGAAACTTATTCGCGCGTGAGCCTTGGTTTCGCGTGACATACACGTTTTTGCTTGAACCCAGTTTTCGCAAAGTAATTTCGCGTGAACATTATTTTCGCACGAAACAGTGTTGTCGCATGAATAGCATTTGTCGCACAAACTGAGTTCTCGCATTGACAGTTTTGTCGCGTGAACAGTGTTGTCGCATTAACACTTTTCACTCATCGTTAATTTTCGCAAGTGTTGATTTTTCGCATAACAGAAAGTTGTAAAAGTTTCTAAGTGTTGAAGCATTTGTGTCTCAAATGTACTTGTACACAATAACTTTTTGTTGATAAACCTTAAGTGTAATAAACTTTGAGATGATTAATTGTTTACAAGTGATGAAATTTTCTAAGTGTAAATTTTTGTTCTAAGTGTTACAACTCTTTTGGCATAATTAAGTTATATTCTAATTGTTCTAATCCTGATTGTTGTGACAATGCAGATGGCACAAATGATTTTTAACAAAATCATAATTGTATTGCATACTTGGATGAGGTTCTGAAAGGGAAGGAAATGTTTTCTTCTATGATCGAGGGTCTGAAGAATTCTCGCATTGTATATGCCATATCTGTTGATCCAGCAATATATTCTGAACTTATTGATTCTTTCTGGAGCACTGCTGCTCTGGAAAAAGACCAAGCTGGTAATCAGGTTATCACTGCCACAGTCAAGGAGAAAAGAGTGACTGTCTCACAGGCTATTCTAAACAGAGTGTTACTGTTTGATGATCAAGATAATGCTCCAACTAGACTTGAGGATGATGTTGTGATAGATTGTTTGACTCGTATGGGATACGAGTATAGATATCCAAGTCTGGAAAAGAAGTGGTTACCACCATACTGGAAATACTTATTTCACGTGGTAATACAATGTCTAAGCAATCTGAAGGCTGGGATGGACAGTCTTAGTGCTGTGTTTGGTTCATTATTGGTTTCTCTGGTGGATGATATTCCATTCAGTATCTCTGGCGTTATATTTCAAGAGATGGTGAAAAACGCTACGGCCAATCCAGGGAGAAAGTTTATCATGTATCCCATATTCATTCAGCTAGTTATCAACGATGCATTTCCTGAGCTTGCCACTCAGAGATCTCCAAAATATGTTGTACAGACGATTAAGAAGGAGATTTTTACACACCTCACTGGAGCCAGAGGAAACAAATGCTCTGGTGAAAGTTTTGCGAAGATCGGAAAATTTTCTGAGATTGAAGAAAATGTTGATGAGATTGGTGAAGGTGCTCATACTGATGAGGCACAAACTGGTGCTTCTACTTCTACTGCTAGAGATAATTTGGATGAAGAGATTGAGAAGTTGTTTGAAGATGAGCCTGTGCGTGAAGGAGGAATGGAAGAAGTTGTTCACTCTGCTTCCAGTTCTGAGACTGCTAGTGATCAAATAGGGAATGTTCCCTATGTGATCCAAACTGATCCAACCCCTTCTACTCCAACATCTTCTCGACCAAATGAGGAAGACAGGGATACTGATTATGTCCCTGAAGAGTCACCAAGTACCTCCTCACGAAGAAAACGTATGGCAAGAAGGAGAGATTATCCAATTAGAAAGAGAGGTCGTGGTATTATACCCAGAAAACCAAGAACACATGTGGTTGCCACCGAGACAGAGCAAGATCAGGCAGCCAATGTGACTTCTTCTGCTCTTGAAACAGAAACAGTTCCTGTTTCTGGAGCAGCTAATATTTCTGGCTCAGGTTTTTCTACACCACCTCATCAAGAAAATTTAGAGTTTGATGTCGATACACTCTGGAATACTCCTCCTGAGTTTCAGAGGAGAGAGGAATCATCAAGCACTCCTGGTTCTATCATATTGGAAGAAAGAATAAAGAACCTGGAGAAAGAAAACTTTGAAAATATGAAGTTGATTGCTGAATTAAAGAAAGGCAATGATGAAAAGACAAATCTGATCAACATGATTCATCTCGACTCAGCTATCAAAGACACAAGATTGGCCTCTCTTGAACAACAAATGAAGAGCATGTTTGACTACATTTCTGGGTTGGAGAGACAACTGAACAAGCTGAGAGAATTCATTTCACAGACTTATTTTCATCAGCCACCAATCATAAGGTCTACAACAGTAATTGGTGAATCGAGTAGACGCTATCCAAGCCCACCTCCTACTGAGACTGTTCCTGAGAAGGAAACGGTCAACGAAGCTCAAGCATCTATTGTACAGCCAAGTGTTAGTACTACTGAAGATGTTCCTATTTCATCTGAAGTACCTATCACCGAAGCTTACACATCTACAGCTTTCGTTGAGCCGGAACACATGGTTTCTATGCCTATTGTTCATGAAAGGGAGGATGAAGAGTTAGTTGATTATGCTGCAACTGATGATAATGAGGATGATGATGATGAGGATGACGATGAAAATGATGATGACGATGGTGGAAATGATGGTGATGATGATGATGGTGGAGATGATGGAGGTAATGATGGTAATAATGATGATGGAGGTGATAATAATGGAGGTGATGCTTCAGGTTCTTCTTCGAGTCCAACTGGAGATACTAACACTGATAATGTCGATTGACCAAGTGTTAGTGATCCAGAAGGATATGATCCACTGGACCCTGCCACGGAAAGTGTGTATGAAAAGGAACTGTATTCTTTTCAACAAACTTCATCTGGAGCTATTGAAGAAGAACTTGATATGTTTGATGATCTGGAAGAGCAGACTGAATATACAGATATTTTTGGAAACAACCTTCAAGATCTATTCAAAGACATCAATCTTGAAGAATGAGAAATCCCCAATGAGACTGTGAGTGGTGAAACTCCTACTGATTTTACAAAGACAGATACTACTGGTCAGATTGCCCTATACACTAGAGGAGGTTTACAGTTCAAAGCACCACCACCACTTATTGAAGCTCATTTTCTGTTTATATCAAAGCCAAAACAGAAGTATGGTGAAATGTCTCGTGTTATTAGCTGGGGTTATGATAGCGAGAAAAGGATGTATGTCATAAAGAGAAGGAATGGAGAGATTGATTATCTAAAGAGCACTCAAGACTTCCATACTCTACGTGCTGCTGATTTATACTCCATGGGCAAAGCTCCATTCTTCAATGAGAGTAATTACAGTGAAGCTGAACTCATGAGATCCATGATAAGAAGGGAGATGCGCACAAATTTCAAAGACTTTAAGACTGCAAAATCAAAGTTGATTGATGACTCAACAAGAATTGATGAAAATACTAAAGCTCCTATGAAGATACGAGTCTATCAACATCCCAAATTTATTAGAAAAGTCCCTGTGCATGCTCCAGTTCCTCCCAACACTTTGAAGCAACTTATATCTTAGAGATGTGAAAAGGATTCTGGTCACGCTGTGATCAGATGTATAGACAGGTCTTATCGAATCATTGATCCAGCAGACTTGATGAACTTTGGCAAAGACGACTTAATCAAGCTGTTACACTGCCCTATTTCAGCTAATGAGTCTGTTTATTTTCTATCTTGCCAGTACGTATGGATGATTGACCGGATCCTGAGAAACAAATGGTATGCCTATGCTGGCTCTTACAAGAAGGTGAATGTTGACTTTGATTGATTATGTTTCACCGAGCCTAGGGGGAGATTGTAGAAGACAAATCAAGGCTCGGAAAAACAAACTGCCTGTGCGAAAGACTGAATCCACGCGAATTAAAGAAGTCACGCGAGAAGCAGATCCCACGCGAGTCGCAGACCATGCGAGACAAGCTTCCACGCGAGAGAAGATGCCACGCGAAAGCCATAGCCGCGCGAAATGCCTGTCGCGCGAGAACTCCATGTTTTGTATAAATAGCTTGTTTTCGTTTTTGTAATAAAGCTTTTCATTCATTATCTTCCTGTACTGTGCGAAAACTGCACAAGACCTGTAATAGGTTGTTTGTTCAATCTAAGAAGCATTTTATGTTCAATCCAATCTTCTTTTATATCCAATCACGTTTACATTCCGCATTCACGTGATGAGATCGTGTGTTATTGTTTCTGGGAGAATATCAGAGGTTTTACAAATCAAGATGTTTGTAGCCCAGATTTGCAAGTGAATGATTCTTCTGCATTCAATCTGAAAATTCAAAAGCCTGGTCCTTCTCCAGCACCAATCCGTATATCTAAGCCTGGTCCTCATCCAGCAAATTTAAAGTCTGGTCCTACTCCAGCAGAATCAAAAACTGTTCCTATTTCAACACCACCAATTCCAAAAGTCAAAACTGCCAAATCTACAATCCAAAGTGGTCATAATTCATCAATTTCCTCGAGTCTGCAAAAGATGAATTTGCAATTGTCAAACGAGACAAAGATTCGAGAGACTGTGGAGAAAGTTAAACCTAGTCAATCTGACTTTGGTTTTTATGACAATTTTCATAATTGTCATCCACAGTTTGTTTTCCACACACAACAAAAAAGATGCTTTCAGTGTGGAAACACAAATCATTTGGCAAATAATTGTCCTTTCGATAAAATCATTAAGCAAACAAAGATTTCATAATTCTATTTATCATAATAGAAAACTATTTTTCACTCGTGGAAAATTTTCAAATATTATGAAATCAAAGGTTGTTAATGATTTCAATGTCAAACGGGATAATAAATTGACTAATAATGTAAAGGAAAATGTCAAGATTAAAAGCATAAATGAAAAGAATGATATGCAAACAAAATATAATACTATCAAATCATTTTGTCTTACTGCAACACACAATGTGCTCAAGTCATGTATGACTTGGGTACCAAAATCTAAGTAATTTTGTTACGAATGCAGGGACAACCACAAAAGACTACTGAAAGTCTATGGCATGTAGATAGCGGTTGTTCAAGACATATGACGGGTAACTTATCATTACTACAAGATGTGCAATCATACAACGAAGGGAGAGTGATATTTGCAGGAGATAGAGGAGGACGAATTACTAAACGTGGTACAGTTACAAACGGCGTCCTAAGTTTTGAGAATGTTAATTTTGTTGAGGAATTAAAACATAACCTGCTAAGTGTGTCTCAAATCTGTGACAAACAATATTCTACACACTTTACTAACAAAGAATGCTTAATTTTAAAACCAGGTTTTGTTGTTCCTGATGAATGGATTTTGATGAGGACTCCGAGAGACAATGATACATATCTTCTTGATATGCATTGTTCTAATTCTTTGGTAACAGCTTCGTGCTTACTATCCAAAGCCTCGGAAAATGATTCCATGTTATGGCATCGTCGATTAGGACATGTCAATCTTAAAAACATGAATAAACTTGTACGTGGAAATCATGTTATTGGTTTACCCGAAAAAGAATTTCAATTAAATGAACATTGTTTGTCATGTTCAAAGGGTAAACAACATAAACTTCCTCACAAACCAGTTGCACACAACTCAGTCGAATCAATCTTACAACTCTTACACATGGATCTTTTTGGTCCAGTAAGTGTTTTATGTTTGGGTCGAAGATCTTACTGTCTGGTTGTTACTGATGACTTTTCTAGATTTACTTGGGTGTTTTTCTTAGCATCTAAGGATGAAACTCCACACCTTTGATCAAGTTCATTACTTTGGTAGAGAATCAGACAGAGAAAAAGGTAAAATGCATCAGAAGTGACAATGGGACAGAGTTTTGCAATCAAACTCTGAATGAATTTTGTGAATCCAAGGGAATTGCCAGACAATTCAGTGCTGCTGGCACTCCACAACAGAATGGAGTTGCAGAAAGAAGAAATAGAACATTGATTGAAGCTGCTAGAACAATGATCTCTGCTGCCAAATTACCTTTGTTCTTTGGGCTGAAGCAGTAAATACTGCATGTTATGTTCAAAATCGTGCTTTAATCAACAAAAGATTAAATAAGACTCCATATGAAATATTCTATAAACACAAACCCAAAGTTAAATATTTTAAAACTTTTGGTTGTTGTTGCACTTTGTTGCATACAACTGAATCTAGTTCAAAATTTTCTGAAAAGGCGGATGAATGTTACTTTGTGGGATATGCTGCCAATAAAGTTGCATATCGTGTTTATAATAAAAGAACTAGACAAATAGTCGAGTCATTTAACATTGATTGGCACGAGCTTAACATAACTGATGCAGGTTCAGCTCCTTCATGGGTTTATGATTATGAATCTTTGTTCATAAATTTTAAAATTTCTAAACCTTCATCTGCAGATTCTACTTCTCAAGCAATCTCCTTGGATAACAAAATCATTGAGGACCTTTCATCTTTGATATCTGATGATTCTGCTGTTGCTTCATCATCCAAAGATATTCCTACAGCTTCTGTACCTGTATATGCATGTTCTGAGTCATTAGATGTTCCTACTCAGGAGCTGGAAGAATCATTGAGTTCTCCATTATCTTCATCTTCTTCAGAAACTATACATACACCGATAGAAATCATTCAAGTTCCTTTTGAAGAATCTCCAAATGCGTCTACTGCTTCTGAAATTCATATTTCAGATGACACACTTGAATAAACTATTGTGTATCAATCTCAACACTCTGAAGAAGCTCATGATAATATTGAACATATTACAAATTTGGAAGATGGAATGATTGTAGATGAGATTCCTCAATTGAGAATACATAAAACTCATCCAACTGAAGCAATCATTGGTCCGTGCACGAAGGTGTAATTACCAGAAGTCAATCAGGGGCAATCAACACATGTCTATATGCTTGCTTTTTATCACAAATAGTGCCCAAGAATGCGGAAATGGCACTCAAAGAAAACAGCTGGATAGAAGCAATGCAAGATGAATTGATGCAATTCAAGAAACTCAATGTTTGGCATCTTGTTGAACTTCCAAAGGATAAGCTTCCGATTAGGACAAAGTGGATTTTTAGAAACAAGACGGATGAAAAAGGTGTTATAGTTCGGAATAAAGCACGTCTTGTTGTGCAGGGATTTTATCAAGTTGAGGGATTGGACTATGAAGAAGTGTATGCTCCAGTTGCAAGACTAGAAGCAATACGCATATTCTTAGCCTTTGCTTCATACATGAACTTCAAGGTGTACCAGATGTGTGACAACCCGAGTTTTTCCATTTTATTATAAAATATAATAATAATAATAATAACAATAATAATAATAATAGTGATAATAATAATAATAATAATATTGTTTTATAAAAAGTTTAGGGGGTTAAAGTGCAAAATTTAAAACTGATTTTAAAAGTTTTAGCATAAAATGATAAAACATATAAACTACAAGGGCCAGTTGTGTAATTATTTTAAACCCAAACCCCGCCCCCGTCGACCACCTCGCCGTCCGGCCACATCTCCGACCAACTTCGGCGATCCCCAACGTGCAAAATCAATCGGTTTTGATCAAATTAAACACCCCGACATTAACACATGCATGAATCGAACCTGTCCCCCTCTTAATTTGGATAATGGAGTTACCTAACCCACTAACCCCACTCGACCAAAACTTTCGGCCGACACCCACCATAATCGGCCACTGAAGAATAATAATAATCGAAATGGACTTCGCACTAACAAACTTTTAATCGTTTATAACTTTCCCTTAAGTTCAATTCCATCTGAAACATAAACAAACACCCCATTCGATCATCATCTTCAGTGTCGACCTGCAACTCAATCGAAGGGCCTGTTCGGAGCAATCTTTGTTGAAATTAACAGTGGGTTTTTGATCACAAGCATCATTAGAAACTTCCTGTTGAAAGAATTGGATTGTAATCATCGTTTGGGCATCAATCGATCATCTAGAAGCCGCGACTTGTTCATCGTAGTGTTCCCCATCAATTTAACTTCGAAACAGGTAATTAAACACACCTATACATTCGGTTCATCATGAGGAAACTAAGCCCCAACATTAATCTGGTTAATAACATCGATTTGATGTTCAATTTGGTTCAAAATCGAAGTCAGGGTTCTTGATTTAGGGGGAAACCTTTTCGGATGTGTATAAAAGAAATTGAAACCAAGGAATACCGCGGCTGCGGCCTTGGTTCACTGGTTCCCTGCTTCCATGCTACCCGAGAGGTCCCGGGTTCGAACCCGGGCAACCTCTTTTATTTTTTTAAAGGCTTTTGGACTTCTAAAAATTACAGAAAAATTATAAAAATTATAAAAATAAATTTTATAAACCTGGTTTATATTTTGAGCATTAAATAATTTCCTGGAGTATATTAAAGTTTACCAAATTATTTACAAATACGATTTATTTTATAAAATATACTTTAAACAAACTGTTTTGAATAATATTTATGTAATTATTATTCGGTAATCATACGGATTTAATTACATGTTGAACATCATCGTTACATCAAAATTCATTTATAAAACACTTAATAATTTACCAAATAGAACTACGATAATTACTTTATAAATCTAATTACTGAAACAAAACACATAATTCTATCAAAACCTTAATCCATATTCTAAACGTTAAACATATTATAAACTCGTAAATAATAACTAACATTAACTATGTTCATACTAAACGAAACACAGGTTAACTGAAATTCTAATCGTCGTGCGAACATTATTTCTTTGCAACACAATCAAGGTGAGTTTCACGGCCCCTTTTTACTTTCTTTCCTTTTGGGAGAGAAAACATGCAAACATATTTTATGAATGGTTGCCAGTATTATTGATATTGCCTGTTACGTTAGTGTAAACACACAAACAGTCCTGACACGCTCGAACCGTTAGTAATGGGATTAGCGAGGTAATACTGAGTAGTACTACTGGGTCTGACAAACCCCGCCCGGGCTAGTCGCGCTAGCTTGATTGGAGGTCAAACGGGTGCATTATTGACCTAACATTTGTCACTGTCTTGCGAGACGTAACGGGGAAACACAAACATATAGGACATGCAAACAGTCAGCTTCGGTTCGAAACACTAAGTAACATGATTATAGGCTAGCTACCTATCGATATGCTTTAATTACTAAACCATTCGGACAGTCAAACAGTTACGAACGGTCGAACAGTTACAAATAGTCAAACAGATACAAACAGTCGAACAGTTACAACCAGTTGAACAGTTACAGACAGTCGAACAATTATAAACATTTTATTCTGTGATAAAACCTGTGAACTCACCAACTTTATGTTGACACATTTTAGCATGTTTTCTCAGGTCACAGAAACGCACAAGATTAAGAACTCAGCTAGGATGCATGCATGGCATACATCACAACACAACTGGTTTAATTTGTGAAACGCTATTGATTCTTATGGTTAAAACGCATGTTGAAACGATTCACTGTTGATTTCTATATTTGAAACGCTTCCGCAAGTCTGAAACACTCATGTTTGATTTAAACAACTAATTACTTAATGTTATGTTTTGTAATTACTGTGTTTGGTGTAACTGATGCTTATCTGAGATCCTGGTGTGTCACACGCCTGACGGTAAAACCCGTTAGTGGATTTTGAGGGTGTGACAGATTGGTATCAGAGCATTAGTTATAGCGAACTAAAATGGACTTGCATCTCATTTGCATTGCATTTTAGACTATAACTGGATTTGCATTAGTTACACACACATAGATTTCTAAGCTATGTTTACTTAATCTGGATGCTTGAAAACTTTTACTTTAACATACGGGAGGGTTTGAGTGCCTAATTCAAGTGATTTCAGACTCCAAAACTCGATTGTTATTCCAAAATCTCGTCAAAGTCTGTGTCCCACCACTGAATACATGTAATGCTGGAAGAGTAAGATGCCTGTATCTTGGGGTGTTCTGTCTAGGCAAGGTATTCGCATATATCCAAATCAACCGATGGAACTGTTTACCTTACCTGGGAACCCTTGGGATGAGTATCTGCTTATAGGTACGCATGTATTCAACAAAGTTGTGGTTGACTAAATACTTTGATTAGTCAACGTACTCGCTTTGATTCACGAATCAAACGAATACACTCGGAACATCTCATTGTCGTGTTGAATAATTCTTGTCCTTGATTTCATTTCCCGAAATAAACTATCCAAGATTTGAACACCACAGCAAACTCTATCGTACTCGTTTCTACTTCCAACATGCCCTATCATCTTTGCTAGTCTTAACAGATAGCACTTGGTACTTGACAAGGTATGTTATCACGAATGGGAGGAAGCATGAATGACCATGCAAAGCAAATTAGAATTACGGGTGCACACGTAATTGTAATTTGTCGTGCATGAGAATTCTGGTAACTCTATTAGGTGATAACAGTCATAGTCAGTACAAAATTTTCGTTTCTATACTTGGAGACATAAAGTCTCGGTTCTCATGAAACCTCACTATCGATATGCAAATAAATCCTTCATTTCTACTAGTATGAAACAAATTATTGTTATCAATAGTTATTATTCGATAGTGACTGTCATGTATTGTGAATACGTAGAATCATGTCTGGACGAAGAGTTGGACGCCCACGTAGACAAGAAAACATTAATCTAACACAAGCTGAACTCGATGCCATCATAAATGAGCGTGTTGCTGAAGCGCTCGAGGCGTTCGAACAGACCAGGAACCAAAATCAAAATAACAATATCAACCAGAACCAAAACCAAGGAGGTCAAGCAGTCTGCACTTTCAAGATGTTCATGGACTGCAAACCTCATTCCTTCAAAGGCTCTGAAGGTGTTGTTACCCTCCTTCGTTGGATTGAGAAGCTGGAATCCGCCTTTGCAATATGTAACTGTCCAGCAGAAAACCGTGTCAAGTATGCTTCCGGCACTTTGGAAGGACCAGCTTTGACATGGTGGAACTCACAGGTCCAAACCTTAGGACTTGATGCTGCTAACAGTATGCCTTGGGAGGACTTCAAGATTTTAATGAAAGAAGAGTACTGCCCCAGGAGCGAAGTCCAGAAACTGGGGGCAGAATTTGGAATTTAAAGATGGTTGGTTCAGACATTGAGGAGTACACGACTCGTTCGCACGAGTTGGCTGCATTATGTCCTCAGATGGTGACTCCGGCCTACAAACGGATCGAAAAAATACATTGATGGTCTAGCTCCTCAGATCCAGGCTAGTGTGATGGCTACTGATCCTGTCACTATTCAGCAGGCCATCCGACTGGCTCATAAACTCACTGACCAGGCAGTGGCACAGGGCACCTTGCCTAAACGTGGCGCTGCTTCTGGTTCTTCTGATCACAAAAGGAAATGGGATGGCAATAACAACAACAAGTCTTCAAGCTCCAACAACACCCAACAACAACAGACCAAAAAGTTTGACCCTTCAAGAAGCTTCAACAATCAGAACCACAACAACTATGGCCAGGGATCGAGTAGCTACGCGGGCAAGAATCCTAAGTGTAACCAGTGCAACTTCCATCATCATGGCCCGTGTGATCGACTCCGTTGTCAGAGATGTGGAAAGATTGGTCACGCAGCCAAAGACTGCAGGGGTGAACTAATGACTCAACAACAACAACCTCAACAACAACGCCAGGGTGGAGTGACTAGAGCCTGCTATGAGTGTGGTAAGGAGGGTCACTACAGGAAGGATTGCCCGCAGCTGAAGAGTGGAAACAAGGATAATAACGGGGGCAGTGCCAAAGGTCGAATTTTTGTGATTGGCTCTGGTGAGGCAAGGGATGATCAGGATGTGGTTACTGGTACGTTTCCTCTGAATGGTCGTTTTTGCTTCTATGCTGTTTGATATCGGTGCCGATAAGAGTTTCGTTTCCAACAAGACGTAACCTTAGTTGATATAGAACCTAGTTACACTGTAGAATTAGCTGATGGGAAACTAGTTGAGGCAACTCACGTCATTAAGGGATGTAAACTAGGACTATCTTGACATGAGTTAGGTATAGATCTGATGCCTGTCACACTTGGTAGTTTTGATGTAGTCGTCAGGCATGGATTGGGTATCTAAAAACCAAGCTGAAATTTTCTGTCATGAGAAGTCTGGTTAATCTTACCATGAGGTAACGATCAGGAGTATCACAAGTTCTCTATTCTATACCCTAGGGTGTACTAGGATCATAATTTTAGTAAGACATTGTTAAGGGTAATAACACATTACTAACACTTGCTATTACTTAAGTCCTGTCCTACTTAGAGCCTTCATGGAATTTCCAATCATGACATTGACCTTATCCTTTATAAGACACTCCTCACAAGAAATGTATAGGAGTGATGATACACTCTCCACACATACAGTACGTTACTCTTTGAAATGATACTTATATATAGGTTATTAGGTGAGTTCAAAGCCTTGGTGATTGAGTACTATTATCTAAGGAATGAAATGCAAAATTTAGAATTGTAATCCTAAAATTGTGCAATGGTAGGGTTAGGTCGTGCCCTTTATACTGACAAACTCCATGAATTGACAAAGCTGATGTCATACCTTATGACATTAGACCAGATAGAATTAAGACATTAGACCAAATAGAATTAAGAAGGACACTGGGAAAATTTAGTGAGTAGTAGAAAGAAGTTGGAGGGTCGAACAAGCAATCTAGCGGTAAGGTAGACAAGAATGCTAATGTTGTGAACCTAGCTATGTTGGTTAATACGATTAAGCTAACATGTTTTAAACGGGGACATTAAGAAGGTTGGAGTTCCGACCATTACCATAAGTGTGCCCTAGGTCGATTAGGACCCCAAGACAAGTTAGAAACAATCAGAATTAGGAAATGGCTATAGCTAGAAAGTAAGAACAGTTAAATTATGGAAATAAAGGCCATATAAGTCAAGGTAATACATCACGCGGTCATACCTTTACAAGACTAAATGTTGTTACATGTACGTACCTTATCATTAGTAGCTACACATCTATTTGATACTAGGGTTGATAATAGCTTTGATTCTTCTGAAATGATTCTTTAACTTAGCATCAACCCTAGTTAATTATTTACTCGGTTAAAGTGACCAATGATAATAATTAGAGGTTACACAAAAATACACGAAGATCATGTCTTTGACATAGACTTCATACCGTATACATTGGTTATCGAAGCATGAAACCAAGATAGACCATCAGGAGAAGGTGATTCGATGAACAGCTTTGTTTCATTAAAGAACCAGTAGAGATTATGGATCTATAAGTCAAAACCGCAAAACGTAGCAAGATCCCTATTGCGCGTGTTAGGTGGAATTCAAAGCGTGGACCAGAGTTTACCTGGGAACGCGAGGACCAAATGAAGAGGAAGTATCCACAACTGTTTAACAATCAGACATCTACTTCTCAAAGTACCATTCTGAGATACTTTTCTCTCAATGTCGAGACGAAATTCCCTTCAACAAGGGGATGTTGTCACAACTCTCATGAAACCTGACATTCTGTGTTTGGATTCGTTTTAGAAACCCTGGGAAAGCTTACTCGGCTACGTTCCAGATAACTGATTAGTTTGCTCACTAGTCACTTGTTGACATTCGTATCCTAATTTTCGGGACGAAAATTCTTTCAACAAGGGGATAATGTGACAACCCGAGTTTTTCCATTTTATTATAAAATATAATAATAATAATAATAACAATAATAATAATAGTAATAATAATAATAATATTGTTTTATAAAAAGTTTAGGGGGTTAAAGTGCAAAATGTAAAACTGATTTTAAAAGTTTTAGCATAAAATGATAAAACATATAAACTACAAGGGCCAGTTGTGTAATTATTTTAAACCCAAACCCCCGCCCCCGTCGACCACCTCGCCGTCCGGCCACATCTCCGGCCAACTTCGGCGATCCCCAACGTGCAAAATCAATCGGTTTTGATCAAATTAAACACCCCGACATTAACACATGCATGAATCGAACCTGTCCCCCTCTTAATTTGGATAATGGAGTTACCTAACCCACTAACCCCACTCGACCAAAACTCTCGGCCGACACCCACCATAATCGGCCACTGAAGAATAATAATAATCGAAATGGACTTCGCACTAACAAACTTTAATCGTTTATAACTTTCCCTTAAGTTCAATTTCATCTGAAACATAAACAAACACCCCATTCGATCATCATCTTCAGTGTCGACCTGCAACTCAATCGAAGGGCCGGTTCGGAGCAATCTTTGTTGAAATCAACAGTGGGTTTTGATCACAAGCATCATTAGAAACTTCCTGTTGAAAGAATTGGATTGTAATCATCGTTTGGGCATCAATCGATCATCTAGAAGCCGCGACTTGTTCATCGTAGTGTTCCCATCAATTTAACTTCGAAACAGGTAATTAAACACACCTATACATTCGGTTCATCATGAGGAAACTAAGCCCCAACATTAATCTGGTTAATAACATCGATTTGATGTTCAATTTGGTTCAAAATCGAAGTCAGGGTTCTTGATTTGGGGGGAAACCTTTTCGGATGTGTATAAAAGAAATTGAAACCAAGGAATACCGCGGCTGCGGCCTTGGTTCACTGGTTCCCTGCTTCCATGCTACCCGAGAGGTCCCGGGTTCGAACCCGGGCAACCTCTTTTATTTTTTTAAAGGCTTTTTGGACTTCTAAAAATTACAGAAAAATTATAAAAATTATAAAAATAAATTTTATAAACCTGGTTTATATTTTTGAGCATTAAATAATTTCCTGGAGTATATTAAAGTTTACCAAATTATTTACAAATACGATTTATTTTATAAAACATACTTTAAACAAACTGTTTTGAATAATATTTATGTAATTATTATTCGGTAATCATACGGATTTAATTACATGTTGAACATCATCGTTACATCAAAATTCATTTATAAAACACTTAATAATTTACCAAATAGAACTACGATAATTACTTTATAAATCTAATTACTGAAACAAAACACATAATTCTATCAAAACCTTAATCCATATTCTAAACGTTAAACATATTATAAACTCGTAAATAATAACTAACATTAACTATGTTCATACTAAACGAAACACAGGTTAACTGAAATTCTAATCGTCGTGCGAACATTATTCTTTGCAACACAATCAAGGTGAGTTTCACGGCCCCTTTTTACTTTCTTTCCTTTTTGGGAGAGAAAACATGCAAACATATTTATGAATGGTTGCCAGTATTATTGATATCGCCTGTTACGTTAGTGTAAACACACAACAGTCCTGACACGCTCGAACCGTTAGTAATGGGATTAGCGAGGTAATACTGAGTAGTACTACTGGGTCTGACAAACCCCGCCCGGGCTAGTCGCGCTAGCTTGATTGGAGGTCAAACGGGTGCATTATTGACCTAACATTTGTCACTGTCTTGCGAGACGTGACGGGGAAACACAAACATATAGGACATGCAAACAGTCAGCTTCGGTTCGAAACACTAAGTAACATGATTATAGGCTAGCTACCTATCGATATGCTTTAATTACTAAACCATCGGACAGTCAAACAGTTACGAACAGTCGAACAGTTACAAATAGTCAAACAGATACAAACAGTCGAACAGTTACAACCAGTTGAACAGTTACAGACAGTCGAACAGTTATAAACATTTTATTCTGTGATAAAACCTATGAACTCACCAACTTTATGTTGACACATTTTAGCATGTTTTCTCAGGTCACAGAAACGCACAAGATTAAGAACTCAGCTAGGATGCATGCATGGCATACATCACAACACAACTGGTTTAATTTGTGACACGCTATTGATTCTTATGGTTAAAACACATGTTGAAACGATTCACTGTTAATTTCTATATTTGAAACGCTTCCGCAAGTCTGAAACACTCATGTTTGATTTAAACAACTAATTACTTAATGTTATGTTTTGTAATTACTGTGTTTGGTGTAACTGATGCTTATCTGAGATCCTGGTGTGTCACACGCCTGACGGTAAAACCCCGTTAGTGGATTTTGAGGGTGTGACAAGATGGATGTTAAAACTGCATTTTTATACGGAGAAATGAAGAAAGAAACCTATGTTTGTCAGCCTCCTGGATTTGAAGACCCAGATCATCCTGATTATGTATACAAGTTGGATAAGGCGCTATATGGTTTACATCAAGCACCTCGTGCTTGGTACGCAACTCTGACTGAACATTTGCTCGCAAATGGTTATTCAAGAGGAGCAATTGATCAAACCTTATTCATACGAAAATCTGGCGATGATATCATTTGGTTCAAATCTACGTCGATGATATCATTTTTGGCTCCACAAATGATAGTATGTGCACGGAGTTCGAAGAGGTGATGAAGAAGAAGTTTGAGATGAGTTCCCTTGGGGAAATTTCATTTTTCTTGGGTATTCAGGTTACTCAATCTGAGACGGGTATTCTCATTCATCAAGAAAAATATGTTCAGACTATTCTTGAGAAATACAAGTTTCAAGATTCCAAAGTAGCTCCAACTCCAATGGCTTCTCGTCCTACTCTTACTCCGGATCCATTAGGAGAATCAGTTGATCAAAATCTTTACAGATCAATGATTGGTTCCCTCATGTATCTCACTGCAAGCAGGCCGGATGTCATGTTCCCTGTTTGTCAGTGTGCCCGCTATCAAAGTGATCCAAAGGAATCACACATGAAAGCTGTCAAGCGGATTTTCAAGTATCTCAAGGGTCAAACTAAACTTGGTCTTTGGTATCCTCGAAATTCCGATTTCAATTTATTTGCTTATACTGACAGTGATTATGGTGGTTGTAACTTAGACAGGAAATCGACCACAGGAGGATGTCAATTCTTGGGTAACCGACTCATTTCTTGGCAGTGTAAGAAGCAGAACACTGTATCCACATCCACTGCCGAAGCTGAATATGTGGCTGCTTCGAGCTGTTGTTCCCAGCTTGTCTGGATTCAGCAACAACTTCTCGATTATGGTCTCAACATTTATGACACACCAATTTGGTGTGATAACACGGCAGTACTAAACATCGTGAAAAATCCCATTCAACACTCTAAGACTAAACACATTGACATCCGCATCCATTTATCCGCGATTGTTTTGATCGTAAACTTATTCATCTAAAACAAGTGTCGTCAACTGAAAATATCGCTGATTTATTTACCAAGGCATTTGATCATTCTCGATTTGATTCCTTGTGCAATCATTGGGAATGATTAACTTTGGATAAATTGGTTTAATGAATCTTCACAAAAAGATTTTTCATTTTTTAAAAATAAAGAATAAAATTGCAATTGTTTCTTTTTCTTGAAAGAACAATCCCAATTTTAGGGGGAGAAAAACAAGTTCTAAAAAATATTTTTGGTCTTAGGGGGAGTTAAGATCAAAGGATTGCCAAAATCAAAAGATGAAATTTTCATGCTTAAATGAGAAATGATATTACAAAGTTCAAAACGAGTATAAGTACTTTCAAAGGCTTAAATACAAATACACTTGGATTATGTTTGATATGTCGATAGGCTTTGCTTTCAGAAATGAAAAGATCATAATTGAGTGATTACACTTGAATTAAAGAAATATGATTTAGTGGGGAACATATCAGGATTCTGTGCCAAAAATGTTCTAACACATACTGAGAGATATAATCTTGTCATACTCAAGCCTGTATATGATTGATTCGGTGATTATCATAACTATATATATATATATAAAAGATCAAAATACAAAAAGAAACAAAAGAGAAAAACACAAAAAGAAAATAATTGAGCAAAAAGATGCCAAAAGGAAAAGGCCATATAGGATATAAGATGCCAAGAAGCACAACAAATCAAAGATATGTCTAAAAGATATACATACTATATGGTATATATTTTCTGATTTTGAGAATAGTTTTTAACTTTGGAAGGCAAAATCGAAAGATGGGGCATGTAAGTCCGAATGGCTTGTAAGTCCTAAACATCTTGAGAGGGCAGACGTAAGTCCGGATGGCTGTCAGTAAGTCCTTAAACTTGTTAATATTCCGGGTTAAGAAATATTTCTCAGGCTAGTTATGCTCAAATAGTTATATTTAGGAATACAATAAATGGTATCACTGATCATCAATGCATGGTTTAAGTCAAATAGGGTGACTTGAAATCTCAATAGTGTCTTGAAGGATAATAATTATTCTATAGAAGTTTGATTATGGGATCCACTGACTTATATTAAATCAACACAAAAACATGATATATATATCACTCATTATGTTTCTGAGTAAAACATGAAGTATAAGTTTAAAGCGGACAACAGATATTGACAATCAACTTAACCAGTTACTTTAAATAAAGCGGACAGAGTCTTAACTTGACAAAAGAACTATATGATCTTATTATGAAATTTATACAAAACAAGCAAATCCGATCTTGATTCTTTAAGTGTTTTCATTCTTTTGTTATTTTGTATGTTAGTGTTTGTTTTTATTTCACTTTTATAGTGTTTTATTTTTAGGACAAATAAATAACAAGAAAATTTTTTGAAAATTGAAGATTCATTAAATAATTAGTTACTTGGTACATAACATTTTATGTTGACATAATTCATTGAAAATAAAAGATTGAAAGTTGTGTAAAGGTTTGAAAAGATTTAAAAGTTGAAAAATTTGAAATCTTTGAAGTCATGCGACAAAGGGAGTCATGCGAAAGAGCAGGTCTTGCGAAAAGCCTTGTCGCGTGATTCGGCTGGGGTATAAAATTCACGTGTTCTAGAAAAACCACTTTTCGCTCAAACACTTACCCGAAAACCTTTTTCGCATATTCTCCAAATTCTCATTTCGCATACATCAAAACAGACTTCATTTCACTCTTGTTGTGAGTGTGTTTCATATTTCGTTAGCATTACTCTCAGATTGTGACTTACAGGTATAACATGGTTGATTGGATTACTGTAGATTTGAAATGCTAAGGAAAACCTAACATCTTGATCCAAAAATCTTACAAAATGGACTTAATAGATGAAATTGACAGATGAAATCGACCTAATAGACTTAGGCGACATCAATGATCTGGACTTCATTGATTAAAATCGAGATTTGAACTATTAATTTGAATTTTGGGTTGTGCGAATCGCGTAGAAATGAACAGACGCGAAAAAGGGTTATCGCGTGAAACTGATTCGCGCGTGAGCCTTGGTTTCGCGTGACATACATGTTTGCTTGAACCCAGTTTTCGCAAAGTGATTTCGCGTGAACATTATTTTCGCACGAAACAGTGTTGTCGCATGAATAGCATTTGTCGCACAAACTGAGTTCTCGCATTGACAGTTTTGTCGCGTGAACAGTGTTGTCGCATTAACACTTTTCGCTCATTATTAATTTTCGCAAGTGTTAGTTTTTCCGCATAACAGAAAGTTTTAAAAGTTTCTAAGTGTTGAAGCATTTGTGTCTCAAATGTACTTGTACACAATAACTTTTTATTGATAAACCTTAAGTGTAATAAACTTTGAGATTATTAATTGTTTACAAGTGATGAAATTTTCTAAGTGTAAATTTTTGTTCTAAGTGTTGCAACTCTTTTGGCATAATTAAGTTATATTCTAAGTGTTCTAATCCTGATTGTTGTGACAATGCAGATGGCACAAATGATTTTCAATAAAAATCATAATTGTGTTGCCTACTTAGATGAGGTTCCGGAAGGGAAGGAACTATTTTCTTCTATGATCGAGGGTCTGAAGAATTCTCGGATTGTCTATGCCATATCTGCTGATCCAGCAATATATTCTGAGCCTATTGATTCTTTCTGGAGCACGGCCGCTCTAGAAAAAGACCAAGCCGGTAATCAGATTATCACTGCCACAGTCAAGGAGAAAAGAGTGACTGTCTCACAGGCTATTCTAAACAGAGTGTTACTGTTTGATGATCAAGATAATGCTCCAACTAGACTGAGGATGATGTTGTGATAGATTGTTTGACTCGTATGGGATACGAGTATAGATACCCAAGTCTGGAAAAGAAGTGGTTACCACCATACTGGAAATACTTATTTCACGTGGTAATACATTGTCTAAGTAATCTGAAGGCTGGGATGGACAGTCTTAGTGCTGTGTTTGGATCCTTATTGGTTTCTCTGGTGGATGATATTCCATTCAGTATCTCTGGCGTTATATTTCAAGAGATGGTGAAAAACGCTACGGCCAATCCAGGGAGAAAGTTTATCATGTATCCCAGATTCATTCAGCTGGTTATCAACGATGCTTTTCCTGAGCTTGCCACTCAGAGATCTCCAAAATATGTTGTACAGACGATTAAGAAGGAGATTTTTACACACCTCACTGGAGCCAGAGGAAACAAATGCTCTGGTGAAAGTTTTGCGAAGATCAGAAAATTCTCTGAGATTGAAGAAAATGTTGATGAGATTGGTGAAGGTGCTCATACTGATGAGGCACAAACTGGTGCTTCTACTTCTACTGCTAGAGACAATTTGGATGAAGAGATTGAGAAGTTGTTTGAAGATGAGCCTGTGCGTGAAGGAGGAATGGAAGAAGTTGTTCACTCTGCTTCCAGTTCTGAGACTGCTAGTGATCAAATAGGGAATGTTCCCTATGTGATCCAAACTGATCCAACCCCTTCTACTCCAACATCTTCTCGACCAAATGAGGAAGACAGGGATACTGATTATGTCCCTGAAGAGTCGCCAAGTACCTCCTCACGAAGAAAACGTATGGCAAGAAGGAGAGATTATCCAATTAGAAAGAGAGGTCGTGGTATTATACCCAGAAGACCAAGAACACATGTGGTTGTCACCGAGACAGAGCAAGATCAGGCAGCCAATATGACTTCTTCTGCTCCTGAAACAGAAACAGTTCCTGTTTCTGGAGCAGCTAATATTTCTGGCTTAGGTTTTCTACACCACCTCATCAAGAAAATTTAGAGTTTGATGTCGATACACTCTTGAATACTCTTCCTGAGTTTCAGAGGAGAGAGGAATCATCAAGCACTCCTGGTTCTATCATATTGGAAGAAAGAATAAAGAACCTGGAGAAAGAAAACTTTGAGAATATGAAGTTGATTGCTGAATTAAAGAAAGGCAATGATGAAAAGACAAATCTGATCAACATGATTCATCTCGACTCAGCTATCAAAGACACAAGATTGGCCACTCTTGAACAACAAATGAAGAGCTTGTTTGACTACACTTCTGGGTTGGAGAGACAACTGAACGAGCTGAGAGAATTCATTTCATAGACTTATTTCATCAGCCACCAATCATAAGGTCTACAACAGTAATTGGTGAATCAAGTAGACGCTCTCCAAGCCCACCTCCTACTGAGACTGTTCCTGAGAAGGAAACGGTCAACGAAGCTCAAGCATCTATTGTACAGCCAAGTGTTAGCACTACTGAAGATGTTCCTATTTCATCTGAAGTACCTATCACCAAAGCTTACACATCTACAGCTTTCGTTGAGCCGGAACACATGGTTTCTATGCCTATTGTTCATGAAAGGAGGATGACGAGTTAGTTGATTATGCTGATTCTGATGATAATGAGGATGATGATGATGAAGATGACGATGAAAATGATGATGACGATGGTGGAAATGAAAATGATGATAACGATGGTGGAAATGAAAATAATGATGACGATGGTGGAAATGATGGTGATGATGATGATGGTGGAGATGATGGAGGTAATAATGGTAATAATGATGATGGAGGTGATGCTTCAGGTTCTTCTTCGAGTCCAACTGGAGATACTAACACTAATAATTTCGATCGACCAAGTGTTAGTGATCCAGAAGGATATGATCCACTGGACCCTGCCACGGAAAGTGTGTATGAAAAGGAATTGTATTCTTTTCAACAAACTTCATCTGGAGCTGTTGAAGAAGAACTTGATATTTTTGATGATCTGGAAGAGCAGAATGAATATACAGACATTTTTGGGAACAACCTTCAAGAGCTATTCAAAGACATCAATCTTGAAGAAGGAGAAATTCCCAATGAGACTGTGAGTGGTGAAACTCCTACTGATTCTACAAAGACAGATACTACTGGTCAGATTGCCCTATACACTAGAGGAGGTTACAGTTCAAAGCACCACCACCACCTACTGAAGCTCATTTTCTGTTTATATCAAAGCCAAAACAGAAGTATGGTGAAATGTCTCATGTTATTAGCTGGGGTTATGATAGCGAGAAAAGGATGTATGTCATAAAGAGAAGGAATGGAGAGATTGATTATCTAAAGAGCACTCAAGACTTCCATACTCTACGTGCTGCTGATTTATACTCCATGGGCAAAGCTCCATTCTTCAATGAGAGTAATTACAGTGAAGCTGAACTCATGAGATCCATGATAAGAAGGGAGATGCGTACAAATTTCAAAGACTTTAAGACTGCAAAATCAAAGTTGATTGATGACTCAACAAGAATTGATGAAAATACTAAAGCTCCTATGAAGATACGAGTCTATCAACATCCCAAATTTATCAGAAAAGTCCCTGTGCATGCTCCAGTTCCTCCTAACACTTTGAAGCAACTTATATCTTGGAGATGTGAAAAGGATTCCGGTCACGCTGACAGGTCTTATCAAATCATTGATCCGGCAGATTTGATGAAGTTTGGCAAAGACGACTTACTCAAGCTGTTACACTGCCCTATTTCAGCTGATGAGTCTGTTTATTTTCTATCTTGCCAGTACGTATGGATGATTAACCGGATCCTGAGAAACAAATGGTATGCCTATGCTGGCTCTTACAAGAAGGCGAATGTTGACTTTGATTGATTATGTTTCACCGAGCCTAGGGGGAGATTGTAGAAGACAAATCAAGGCTCGGCAAAGCAAACTGCCTGTGCGAAAGACTGAATCCACGCGAATTAAAGAAGTCACGCGAGAAGCAGATCCCACGCGATTCGCAGACCATGCGAGACAAGCTTCCACGCGAGAGAAGATGCCAAGCGAAAGCCAAAGCCGCGCGAAAAGCATCTCGCGCGAGAACTCCATGTTTTGTATAAATAGCTTGTTTTCGTTTTTTGTAATTAAGCTTTTCATTCATTATCTTCCTGTACTGTGCGAAAACTGCACAAGACCTGTAATAGGTGTTTGTTCAATCTAAGAAGCATTTTATGTTCAATCCAATCTTCTTTTATATCCAATCACGTTTACATTCCGTATTCACGTGATTGAGATCGTGTGTTATTGTTTCTGGGAGAATATCAGAGGTTTTACACCTAACAACCCATACCACCCGGGATGCAATTTCCATAATATCAAAGCTATGAAGATTGGTCCAATGATGAATTTTGGGTTATGAAGATTATGATTATACTAACGAGGGTGAAGGAAATTTTGGTGCACAACCTCATGTGCAAGGGCAGGGAGGTCAAGGATTTGCTCAACCCCCGTTACAGGTTATGCCATATCAAGTACCACCATAAGGGCAACAACCATTTAGACCACCAGTTCAAAGACCAATGCTTCAACAACAAGGAGGTCACGGTTTCAACAACAACCTCCTCCATTTATGCCTAATCAACCGTTTCAACGACCAATGGGTCCACCGCGACCAAGAGTTAGATTGGGAATTCCACGAAGGCATAATTGGGAAGCTGTTAGGGGTATTGAAGCACATTTTCACCCAATTATTACCAACAACCCTTCACCAATAGTCATCCCTCAAAACAATCAAGGGAGATGTGACACTCGGTAATTTTACGTTACCAAACTCCGTTAGTCTCGTTGAGTCTTGCATACACGTATCTTGAGCACACACTGGTTGTCATTTAACGTTAGTGACCTAATGATAATTAATAATGATTAATTAATGATAATTTAACTGATTATGTGATTATTGCATTATGTTTATGTGCTTGTGTGTTTTACATGTAAATTCAGAATTAATCGCGTAACGTGGAAACGTGTGTACAAATTCGTATGTTTTGTGTTTATAAAGATCAAATGTATAGATGTTACCATGAGTTTATATGTTTAATTATTGTAGTTAAAAACATTTGAAAAGTGTTTAAAGGGGTGCTTTTTTATAGAATACAAAACACTAGGGTCCAAAGGGTAAATATGTAAAATTAAAAGGAATAAAACAACCCAAACCCCAAATTCCCACCCCATCGACCGCCTCTCTTCTTCTACACCTTTCCACACTTCGAATTCAGCCAAGAAACACCAAGTTGCTGCGATTTGGTTCGGATACAAGCAATACAACAAGATACAAGCATCAATTCGTGTTCTATTGCAAGAATCAAATGTTAGTTTGATGTTGGTGTGGGTTCTTTAGGTCGGCCAAATGCTTTAGGGATAAATTGGTGTTCTTGGTGATGATTTTTTGGGTTAATGATGATGCTAGTAGTTTAGTTTGATGGTATACATCTCGTTTGATATCGATCATGCAAGAATTATACGTTTGTTGATTTAATTCGTGGGTTTGATTCATGATGAACTCAAATTCGAAATTTAAGTTAATTACATGAAATTGATGGTTGTTTGATGATTTCATGATGTTAGTTTGGTTGGATGAATACTAGAATATATTAATCTTGCAAGGAATCAATGAATTGAAAGTTTTGTTCATAAGATACTAATAATAGTAGCTATATAAGTTGTCAAGAAGGCAGAATTTTTGATGTTATGGATTTGTTCGTGGTGATAATTAGATGTTCTAATAGATGCTATGACCTGCCCTAAAAATGATTCTTGTATTGGGAAATCGTTATGTGGTATGTGGGGTATGACAAATGTGAAATGTGTACACGTTCTGATTTCTGGCAGATTCTTGACCGTATTCCCGAGAGTGTAACTCCCTTAATTTTGAAGATATTGACCTAATTCCTTTTGCTACTGCATATTTTATGTGTCTAGGTGATCCTCCAATTGGACTTGCATGCATATCTTAAATAATGAATTTTTGGTGATTTATTACTTTTTACAACTCTGTACAGCTAAATTCTGCTGCTGTTGATACAAATGATTTTAATTGACAACCTTAGACTCACAACAAAACTGAAGGGAAAAATTCTTAACACCACAAGATGTTGAGGATACTGTACGTAGTTTTCTAGAATTTAACTCATTGATTTGAATGTCAAACAAAATTCATTCTCACAACTACAATTCGGACGGAAAAGCTGAAACTGCAGTAGTAACTTTACAAATCATTAATCTATAGTGCATACTCTGTTTTCATCATGACATAACCAAATGAAGACGAATCCAAAACCTGGTTTTCTTGAGTCTAACATGTTCCTCATAGAGTCTAGTTTTCAAAATATCCAACCTTGTCTAATTTGGACATGCAAAACGTGAGTTATGATCATTTTAGTGAAGTGTGGTCAGAAACAAACTTTCTGATAGATTCTGAGTCTCATTTTGTATGTGCCACAAACAGGTCATAACAGGTCCAAATGATGCGTTTCTTGTGCCCAAATTGTTTTTTACTGAGTCTAGTTTCTAGAAAGGGTTACCACACTCCAATTGGAGGTGGTTAAGTTGGCCTTTTACTTGTTTTGGCTAGAAGGGTCAATTCTGTCCTCTGGGACAGAATGTATATGTTGACTTGTTTGATGTGTCATTTTCATTTCATAAAAACTGAGACCAAACATTATGGTCAAACATTTGTCCTAGAAATCCTCTAAACTCCAGAAAAAGAATTAACCCAATAGCTATTTTCAAATGGGAGTTATGCATAATTTGGCAAGCTTACTCCAGCAGCCCTCCGGTTGAGAGCTGCTGTAACAGTTTTAGTTTTTCTAATAACTCCAGGCCCTTAAAACCTAAAACAACTTTTCACATACTTAATTGACTCATAGGAGAGCCTACTGGAGTTTGGCCTTGGCCTAGATCCTTGGTTGGTTATGTGTTTGACCGTATCTTCCGAACACCTAGAATCTGCCAGAAAACGCAGATTCTGGAAAACGAATACTTACAACCTATAGCATATTTACTTGGCTTTTGCGTGTAATGTTTGTACTACTAGAATTTATTTTGATGGTATAAGTTGTGAATTGGACATGTTCTTGATGTTAGGATCATGCTAGAGCATTTATTAAGAATACTTATTGTGATGAAATGTGTTAATTGGCTTGTATGGAACTTGATGATCATGTATGATGTTGAATGATGATTACTAATTAGGACATCATGTTTGGGACTGGAAATTAATTTTTATGATGTATGTTAACCATGCTTGAGGAATGATTATGTTACTTAAAGGAATTACAACTCATAATGTCACCAACGGGTCAAACGGGTCAACCGGGTCAAACATGTCTATTTTTCTAAAACCTTGAGTCTTTGGTTGTGTGTGCTTAGAGTTTCACATGTTCTCTGTTTGCACGTACTTATGTACTTACATGATATAGGTAACCTCTGAACATTGTCAGTTCACTTATTCTCCAAGTAAACTTTAAATAGTTGTTACGCATATCAGGTGAGTTTACAGCCCCACTTTTACTTTATACTCTTTTTGGGGGAGAGAAAGATGTTGCTTTCATAATGTTATATTACATTGAGTTTTTGTAATACTACATATACCTGATACTATGGTGTTATACTTTGCCCTTCGGACCGTTAATATGCAAATAGTGAGGTGATTGTTAGCTGATCTACTGGGATTGACATACCCCGCCCGGGCTAGTCGCGCTAGCTTGACTGGAGGTCAAAAGGTGCTTAAAGATAAATAATCTAGAAGACCAAGAAGTTTTTGTTTTAGTTATTTTTAAATACTGTTGTAAAATAATAGTGTAACAAGTTGATGATATTATAGTTTGCAATAAAACATATGTTAGCTTCCGCTGTAAGTTGTATCAATTGTTGACGCCCGCCCGGGTCACGGGTGGGGTGTCACAGTTATCGTAATAATAAAGGGTTAACATTTGATCATTTCCCTATATATATATACATATATATATATACATATATATACATATATATATATACATATATATATACATATATATATATACATATATATACATATATATATACATATATATATACTATATATATATATATACATATATATATATATATACATATATATATATACATATATATATATATATATATATATATATATATATATATATTCGTGCTTTATTAATTTATTAATATATATTGATGATCACATATTGAAGCGATCTAGAACATGGTCCTAGCTACTTGCATACGTAGAGCCAATGTGGGTATGCGGTGCTAACCACCGGGCGAAGAGCCAGATGTATTGTGTATATGTGTGTGTATGTGTATTATAACAAAATGTAAAAGAGAAATGTGGTATTGTTGTTACTAACGGAGGGTTATATATATGTGGGGGATAGATCCATTAAAAACCATGTTTATAAATAAAAATTATGAAAATTAGGGGTTAGGTATATACAAGTGTTTGTTATCAATTTTACAACTATAAGTTTAGTATATATAACTCATACAATTTATGTATATATAAGTTGTTTCACCATCAACTTCATTTATTGGGGTTTAATTAAAAAAAATATAATAACCATAAAAAATTAGGTTGATGTTTACTCAAATGCACTTTGCAATAAAAAAACAATTTTACTTAATCTTGATTTGTTTTTTATGTAAGTTTACGTGAAGTTTGCATAATTTCTATTGGTTATATATATATATAAGAGAGAGAGAGAGAAAAAGTTTATTATACAAATTAAAAAAATCACACTAAGTGAGTGAATTATTTTCAATCATTGATTTAGTAGATGGACTGTTTAGAATATTAAATGTGAAATAATCACGCATGAATGATGCCTGGAGTGGTAAATTCGTAAATAGCTTATGATTGTTGACATTTTTAAATTTCTCTAGTTTTTTAAAACGCGTATAACTTTTTTATACGACGTTATTTTTAAAAAAATTTACACCATAAAATCAAGTATTTAATTCTTTTTAATTTGAGTATAATATTGCTATACTTGTTTGAAAAACTTTATAACTTGCGTTATTATTAAATGCGTAATTATAAACATAACTTAGTGTAATTTCATATAACTTGCACAATTATAAATATAACTTGCGTAATTATTTTTTATAACGTGAATAATTTTACTTTGCCTAATAATAGATTAAACTTACGTAATTATGAATATAACTTACATACTTATGTACATTTTATGCGTAATTACGACGCGGACGAAACTACCCCTATATAAAAAAACATGTCACGCCCTGGTGACTTCGTACGTTTCGTAAAAAAAATTACACTTTGTATAATAAACGACCCCTATATATATATATATATATATATATATATATATATATATATATGATTAGGATAATTATAGAAATACTTTTATATTAAGACCATAAAAATCATTGATTTACGTAAATGTATGAAACCAAAAAAAACAACAACTAACCAATCAATATTTTCCTTTAATCTTTGTAGTTAATTTAATAACATGTTTATAATAGCAATTTACGTATAAAAACTAATTACTTTATTAATTATGCAACTCCTTTAATTTAAAAAATTATCAATCATTCTCCTTATTAAATTATCCCTATATTTAAATTCAAATTGTAACATCATCATTTTTTTATTTAGAATCAAAACAAATACATTGAACTTACGGACTTAATCCACTGACATTCAACCATCATATTTGAAAATCAATTTCTTTAATCTTTAATCCAATTCAGATTTAACCATCATATTTAAAGATTAATTTCTTCAATCATCTATTTTTAATATTTTAATAACAAATATTTTTTGATTTCTAAATCCTTTGAAGTAAAATTTCAACATTACTATTTATTTATTCAAAAATTATATATATATAACACAATGAAAGAAACAGTAGCTTACCAGTACTCTTGAATGCCGCAACATACAAGTACGCATTGCTTAGGTTAGGTTGCAATGTGGGTGACAAACGATCCAATCAGTTTGCTCCATCGTCACTTTCGGATTATCTGGCTTTACACGTCGCTTGATTTCGTGTTTCATGGTCTGCTTGGCTGGAGTTCTCTTTCTCCGGTGTGGTTCCTTTGTTAAATTGAAAACATTATATTTCTTTTGAAATTTTTGAATTAAGTTTTGAATCCCACAAATTCTCATTCCATATCTTTGAGCATGCAATTTTTTATTAATATTTAAATGCATATCACATTTCTTTTTATTTTAGTTATTGTTTGAATTGTTTAAATACAATCATTTTTTTTAAAATAGATTTTCACATGATTCATCTTTTTAGAGAGTTAAGCATCCAACCTAATAAAAACCAATAATAACAACCAAGAAGGTAAGTATTACACTTTATATTCGTTTGTGGTTGTATTATGCTTTACATTCGACACCGCATAGTTTTTTCTATAAAAAAATTCTCATCGGAACCACCCACACGTGTTACATTAGTACGCACATCATAAAACATGAATAGATTAACATAAATCAACCGCTTTATCTAATTATTATATAAAACAGACAAATATAACAACTTAATATTCACGTATAATACAAACCACATCCCTCCACATAGCACTTTCAATTTTACTAACATAAAGGTCTAATAAACGTATCCCTGAAGACCCTACTACACATACTAAAAACAATTACAAATTTACTACCCCACACAAATTAGTCTTACCTATATATGCATTTTTCCTACACCAATAGAATACCAAGCCACCCATCTTTTTCATAATTCGAACTACATAACCGCATAACACCTACACTAACATACATGTTACTATCCAACACGAGTAATTTTTACCTACACATGGATACATTTTAAACTGTCATTCTAAACTAACAAATTACTGCCCTAAATAAGTTACTACCCACGGAACCCTACACAAGTTAGTCTTACCTACACAAGTTAGTCTTACCTACACAAGCATTTTAACTACACACTTATATCTACCAACCTACATGCCACCTGCATAATGGCATCAAACTTACACAGAAGGCGAAATATTTTGATCCAATACAAACCCACATATTATAAACTAACCAACACACAATATAGTTAAAGTGCTATATATTTTTTTGACATTTCAAAGAACATAATAAATAAACATGATGTTTTTCCATGAGCACACACAAAAAACTGTATTACAAATTTATGCTTTAAAAATAACCTACATGTAATCCTTAGATAAAATAAAATTTTAACCATCCACACAGTTTAATACAAACTAAAACCAGAACAAAAAACGTTTCACATAAAAAATAATTAACCTTCACATAATGAATACTTTCCACAAATAGCCAGCCCCTAATTAATTTCCCTACCTTTTAAATGTCTATAACACCTCCATAGATTGAATAAATTTAAGGTTGAAGTTAGTTCCCAATGTTCTCGCAAAAGTCTTTGTTCCGCTTACAACCTCCGTTATGTGCATGTATATATATGTATATAGGGTTAAGATCTTCTTAGGACTCTTAAAAATCACAAGAACCATAAGAACCACTCTTACCCATTGCAATGACGGAGTTTGAACATCCCCGTGTGGGACGGGGGGGGGGGGGGGGGGGCGAAATTATTTTTTTAGGGGGGGCGAAATTATTTTTAGGGGGGGGGGGGCGAACTCGATATTTATATAAAAAATTATACTACCGGATCAAAAAATTACACTACCAGGCCAAAAAAATTACACTACCGATGAAAAAAATAGGGGCGCCCCCCCTCCCGGTCTCCTCTATCCTCCGCCCCTGACCCATTGATTTATATAATTTTATTTATTTTATAATTAAGGTATTAATAAAAATTCAGAATTATTTCATTTATATCTCCCTTATTTACCTCCTATTTTGGAAATATCAATTTCTATGTTTGACTAAAATCTTCACTAATTACAACAACCTGTATCATTCTAGACTCAAAAATCAATATCAATGTCTCATTTAAATCAAAATTCTATTTAATCAATTGAATCTTTTGATATTTGTATGGTATACAAGGCATTGTATTTTGAAATCCCAAAACCCTCCTTTACATCAATGAAGATGATGATGTCGTCAAGGAGCTCGAAGAAGAAGATGACAAAAATGAAGATGAGTCGAAGATGAAATTGATGCTACGATGAAAATGGTATCGTTTATGAAGATAATGATGATCCTGGAAAGGGTTTTGGCTTTTGATCTTTTTGAAGATAACAATGACAATGAATATGACATTCTTGATGAAGTTGTCTGCTTTATAATTATGTTTAGATTTGTTCTAAATGTGTAATTTTGATATTGATCTTTCAGAAACTTTTGAAAATTATGAAGTAGTATTGCATATATATGTATACAAAGTTACATATATGTAAACATGTATGTAAACTTCATTACAAATACATAAAGTTATATGTAAACTTGGTTACATATACGTAAACATATATTTAAATTTATCCACATATATACATAAATGGCATGTTTAGTCTTTTGAATCATAGTTATATCAATAAAATATTGTTTATTATTTTTAGTTTGAATGTGTAAATTTGTTTACATATATGTAAACTTGATACACTAACTTATATACATAACTTGCATATGATTAACAAATATTTTTCAATATATACTAACTTACATCTATGTAAATTGCTTAAGTTTGTACAATATTCTTAAAACTAACGTATATGTAACATATTATCATATATGTAAGTTAACCTACATTATTTTTTATTGATTTGTTACATAGACCAAATTTCAAGCTTCTCTTGATTTTTTAAGATTCCGAGGTAGTATTTTTCTATCATATTTTTTTTTGATAATTATGGTTCCAAATCAGTGTATCTAATCATTTAAATGTGTACAATAATCTATTACCAAAGTTGATGTAATTATTGGATAAACAATAGTTTCTGGAACCAAACTTTATGCTATTTTACCATTTGTTTTCTATAGTGTTTCTATTGTTTAGTGTAGATTTTTTTGCTGAATTTGGTGTTGTTTTGTTATATTGTTGGTGCTGAATCGGGTATTATTTAAGCAAATGCTATGCTTTTGTAGATTATAATATATTAGGTGCTGAATTAAGCAATTTTTAATGCAGTTTACCAATTATTGCTATTAGATTGGGTGTTACTTCACACATATGTAAATCATATAATTTGATAATCCGGCGCATATATGTATATCTATGCAATAATCTAATGAATCTTCTAAATCATACATGGAGAAAAATATGAGATCTTCCATATCTTTAGAGGATTTTTAAAAAACTAAATAGTTTTAATTTACTAATATCCTTTATACTTTAAATATATAAATTAATTGATATATTAATTTATATTATTATCTATTTTAATCTCAACCATTAATTACAAAAATCAATTGTTAATAAGCGTTTTGTGAGTTCTTATTTCAGGAAAGACCTAAAAAAACCTAACATTATGTGTGTGTATGTGTGTATGTATATATATAACGCCCCCAAATTTAGAGAATAAAGACGAAGTTAATATATGGGGGTTAAAAGTGTCAATGGCCAAAGATGAAAGGTTGTAGACATGAGAAATGGGTTACAACGTTAATATTCTCTATAAAAAAGCAACCACCCCAACAATCTTTTCTTGCATATTAAGCTTTACAAAATCAAGTGTTAGAGATAGAAAGATGCCACCTAGAGATTACACTTCATAGATATAAGCATAAATAACGCTTAGAAGATGATTATATCAAGGATCTAATGTAAGGTGATGTCTTGAAATGTTTCTTAGAACTCTACATGAGCACTTGTGTTCTAAGGCTCTTATTAAAGTAAATCATCAAGGTGAGTTTTAGATAACCCTTCTTTTTGCATGATTTAGGGCTGAGAAGCATACTCACCATTGTTTTCTATAACCGACAACAAGATTTTCAATAAAGATTATACTTTTAGGGTTTTAAAAATGTTGACATGTAAAGTTCTTACATGGCATAACATGTTTACTAAAAATCATAAAAAATAGTTTTTCTGATATGTTATAAGACTAATAGTATAACGATAAAGACGTTCGAGCAAATAAATAGTAAGCAAATCTTCACTGTTAACCTCTGTAAATGGTAAAGATTCCCGTATATGTTTTTATACCCTTCTTATTGAAGGTATGTTGCTTTGTAACTGTTTTGTACCCTCCATAAGTGGAGAAACCTATAAACATAATAAAGAACATGGTCCTTATAACTTATAATCTCCATAAATGAGGTTTTACCTTTGCAACTGATAGAAACTCTGTAACTACCCTATAACTTTCATAACTAGAGTTTTACCTCCGTATCAACTAGGACTTGTTATAACTCTCGGTTGAAGCCTTCACAAGTAATAAAGAACATAAGAAATAAGGTTTTACCTTTGCAACTAATAGGGACTCCGCAACTACCCTATAACTTTTGTAACTAGAAACAAGCGACTAATTCCTGGCTTAGTCCCTTTTATTAAAACATAACCTCCATGACTCCCTATACTTAGCCATATTCGTCTCATGTCCTCATCACTAGTTCAATGCCTTCGTAACTAAGCCTATTACCTCCGTAACTAAAGTATCACCTCTGGGTGTGTGGCAAACCTCCATAAGTACATTATTACCTCTAAATAAGGGAGGTACCAAAGACATGTAAATATAGGGAGATTATGAATTTACGTCTCACTCTAAGCGAAAATGCTCATAGTTGATCCAGAGAGTTTTCTTAATTATGGTTTCCTATAGAGGGGATTGGGGTGTAGTCCCAGCTTTAAAACGAATAGATTACCCTGATTTGTTGGTTTAGCCCTAAGAATAAACACACAACACACACTAAAATTATAAAAGAGAAACTTGAATGTGTTAATGAAATACTCATAAACAGAAAGGAAGAAAGCTTTCTAGGAATTTCTTGTTGTAAAATAAAACTCATATATTATTCCATGCCATAACTATGCCTTTAAATAGGATAACATTTAAATAACAAAAATGAAAAATTCAATTTTCTATTCCCTATTCTATTAAAAAAACCCAGAGAACCGTAAGACTCAAACTACCAACATTCACCCTCTTAATCTTGACATTGACTCATGCATTCATCAAAGTCTGCTCATCATCTTGGATCAAATTGGCTTCTTCGTTCGTGTTCTTACATTTTATACTCATTTGTAAAGTATCCAAATGCTCCGAACTCATAACATCTAAATCCGTTTTTATCTTCTCGACCTGATCCTCTTCCGCATCCTATTTCCCCTTTACCGAATCTTCTTCCTCGACCTCATCCCCATCCATATTGTCTATCCTCATGTTCACTACTAGTTAACAAAAGTTGCCCCTTATCCTCATCTTTTTCATCATGACTTTTTAGCCTTTTTTCATATGCTTTGTGTCTTCCCATATCTTCTTCAAAAGACATTTTTCAATCTTCGAGTATTGCTCGATGGAGCAACGATTGGTAAGTATTTTTCTGGGGTTGAATTGAGAACCTTTCTCACAACGACCTCCTCTTCAAGATTTGAACCAAGACTTTTAAACTTTGCTACGATACAACCTATCTTTCTCAAAAAATCATTAATCATCTTGTTCTCCTTCATCTTTAGCATTTTCAATTCACTCTTAAGAGTTTGCAATCGTGCCTTTTGGACTCGGTCTGCTCCTAAGTATCGAACCCGGATTGACTCCTAAATGTCTTTTAGCATCCTGAGCAACCTGTAAAAGAATATCTTCCGGTATATAATGTTGAAGAAAATAGTTTTTGTAGTTTGATTTTTCTTTTCCTCCACGATCGCTCGAGTTTATTACTTTCCAAAGACCATACGCCTTAAGTATTGACTAGGATCGACCATGACGTGTAGTTTGTTTCTGTCAACTTGGGACATTGAAGAGATACGTTTCCTTGCTCTCGAACCGTCACTACTCTTGCATTTTCTTCCATTTCTTGCTAAAAAGTTGCTTGAATCTTGCTATTTTGCCATCCAGTCTTTCGATTTCTTGCTCTCTCTTGGCACATCTTGCTATGTCTTGCTTCAACTTGCTACTAATCAATAGGTTTTCACCATCGATTTGCTTGCTTGCTTGCTATTTTCTCACAGCCCCCCCCCCCCCCCCCGGGGTGGTATGAGCTTAGGGCTCTAATACCAAATGTTAGTTTAGCCCTTAAAATAAACAAATAACACACTAAAATTTAAAAAAAAACTTGAATGTGTACGTTAATGAAATACTCACGAACAGAAAGGAAGAAAGCTTTTTGGGAATTTCTTGTTGTAACATAAAACTCATATATTATTCCATGCCATAAATATGCCTTTAAATAGACTAACATTCAAATAACAAAAATGAAAAGTTGAACTTGCTATTACCTATTCTAATGGAAACCCCCTAGGGGGTTGTAAGACTCAAACTAATATCCAACATGCCTTTTGACCACCACTGCTTATTCAAACTAAACATACTAGTAATTCATAATATAAAATACTTAAATAAATTGTCAAATAATCTAACTGGACTAGATGACCCGTAACCCATGAACCATCAAGATTAACCCAACACGATTCATATAACTTCTATTCTACAAATCAGGATCGTATATTTATCGTTAGAAAAACCACAGTTAAAGTAAGATAAATTAAACAAAGACATAGATGGCCGGCCGGTCTAAAGACATAGTTTCACATGTGAAAAGCTATGGAAACTTTAATAACAATTCAAGAATATCATGTATGTATATGTATATGTACATGTATACATGTACATATGTTGGTATTGCATTGGCGAAACATGGCATGATAACTGCAGGTATATATGTGCGTGTTATAATAATATTTTTGTGTATGTAACTTAATTATATTAAAATGTATTTATGCATGTTATGTACTTATGATGGTATTAAAATGTATTTATGCATGTTATGTACTTATAATGGTACTCCCTAAGGGTGGGAGTAGCAGAGATAGCGAGAGGAGTCCCCCATATATATAGATATATATGGGACGTCGAGGGCTCACCTTACGCGAGAGCACCCTTCCAAGACACGTTGAGGACATAGCTCATCTCGTGGCCGAGTTGTCACACCTCAAACGGGGTAGCAGCAGTGGCACCGGTGAGGGTGATCGATGGGCAGATCTTCATGGCAAAGTCAATAACGTTGATCATGAGTTTGACGATATGGAGATTGATCCCGAAAGTTTTACGTTTTGCAATGACGATATTAATCCTGAAAGTTTTAAGGCCTCATCTCCATCTAGATAACCGTATGGAGATTAGGGTAGCCAATGATGATCAGTACATAACTCTTTATCTATTATATTATTTTGTATTGTTTTTTATTTAATTTATTTTTATAACCCATTTTGTCTAATTTTTGCATATATGATGGTATTAAACTGACCATCACGACTACAACTCTATTGAAGAGGTTTTTTGAAACTCCCTGGTGTTCCTAGAGGGACGTACTGACACATCATCAACATATATACAATGTTCTACAGGCTTGTGTTAGTCATATATAACCCTTTGTTTGGTTTATGTGCATATTTAATTTTATGCCATTAAGACGAGTTATTAAAGGACATTTTCACTAGAATCCTAGCCTAGATGAATGGGCTATTTAATTAAACTGTTAGGCAGACTACAAATGATGATAAGTGAAAATTTGCTTTCAGATAATTGGTCAAATTAATTTTATATGTTCATGGTTGCTGCTGCTTCAAAACCGACATTCTGGAATTTTTCAAGATTTGGGTTCAAGCGTATATAAAAAAAGCACCTTTGATTCTTTATCTAAGTGTTTAGCAGATAATATAGGTGCTTTTAAGCAGGTTTAAGTGTTTGTTTAGCAAGTGTTCTTTAGCAATGATATTAGTTATGTCTGATCTTGTTAATTTTATTTACAAAAGGCATATTTGCTATATTCTGATCTTATAGAAACTCAAATTCATGGAATTAATAACATGTTATATGAATCGTGAGACGATTTCATCATCATCGCAAAATATGCAAACACAAACAAGGATGGAACTGATTGTGCATAAGAGAAGAGGATAAATAAATTTCACACAAAATCAAAACTAAAAAAACTAAGAAAATACCTGTAACCCTTTGCTTTTGCTTGCGATCGATCGTTCTTCATCATCTGGATGATAAAAGATCGTTGTGAGTATAACTGTTTGTTTGTTTATACTAATTGTTTTTTCTATGAACACTTAACGGAAGTGACTTGATGTCAGGTGAAGGAGGTAATCATTTTGTAGAGTTAAAATTCCTCAACATGCTTATTGTTGTGGGGGAAATTGTATAGTACAAATAAGAGAGTTTGCTTGCACAGTTAATTATAAGCTGTAGGTTATTTCCTGTGTAAAGCATAAATGTCAATCTTTGTCTTGTGTGATGCTAGACTAGTGTAGTTAGACTATAATAAAATTTTTGCATGTTGTTGTTGGAAAACTATTGGAAGCAAGAGAAAAAGAATGATGGGAAGTATGTAATCCTTTGAGGCTTTTTTCTTAGTCATGAGTTCTTTTGTGTTTCATGATACAAACTTCTTATCCATTGGATATTTCTTGCATATTTGTATTATACGTGTAAATTATTACATAATTTTGCGAATTTGTTGAGGATTTTGATTTGCATAGTCAACTTTGAATATTTTGTGAATTACTAAATAAATATGAGACATTCGTTAATTTAGGAGTTTGAGAATCGGTTGCAAAACTCGTGGCTGTCAACCAGACACAAAAAAGGAGGCGGTCAGAAACCGGTCGCGAATAGCGTCCGCAAGGTTGCTAGTTGTGGTCGAAAAAAGGTTTACTAGGTTGTGATCGTAAATATTTAGTTTTCTAGTATTATTATGATAAGTGTGTGTGTATATATATATATATATATTTATTTAATTAGAAAATATATAGATTCTGAAAATAAATTAATACTTGTAAACTATTGGTGTGGATCTAATTACAAATTTTAATCATATTGTTAAAATTGTCTTATAAACTGTAGTACGTTGGCCACCCTAATTACTGTACCTACGCGCTACGTGGACAGAAAAAATGAACAAATGGTATTAAACGATTAAAACATTTATGCCATTAATTCTTTCCTTTGTATGTTTTAAACTAAGTGTCTAGAAGCTTTTAAACCAACGTTATTCAATCCGATCGAGAAAGAAGCCGATTGTGAAAAGAAGCACGTCATGTGCGACGGCAAAACCATGGCGCAAAAATTTCTGTTTGTGAAATGGGTATGTTATCATTGATTTAAAAGGTCATAATATTGGGAACCAGGTGGAAAATATAGTGAAGTATATGTATGGAAAGAAAATGAACAAACGTATATCCTTACTATAAAACATCTGAAATGACCAGTGTTTAAGAAACATATGATCTATTTTGTTTCAGTTCGTATAAGTGTTAGATTGTATAAATCTATATATATTACATTTATAATTTTGTCATTAAACCAAAACCATTAAAAATGTTTTTATCCTACATCGGTTGTGTATGAAAACTGAAACAGTACTCATAACCCGTCTCCTGAATAAGGAGTTTCATCCAAAATTATAAGAAAAAGATTTGTGCTTTACTCAAATGCCCAAAATTAAAGTATTTTTGGTTTTTGAGAGAGACATACCGGTAGTTCTTTGGTGAACCACCTGGTATGGTCCGGTTTTTAAGTCATTAATTAGTTATTACCATATAAGGAAGAGTTAGCCAAAGATATAAAATCGTAAAAAATTTTATACCATCGTCACACCTCGTGGGTCTCAACGCTAATTATATTGAGAGAAAACTTTATAAAATAGTAAAAACTTTCAAATTCATTCCAGTTAATTCATTTTTTTATTTCAATTAGGTCACTTTACTTTCAATGAGTGTTCTAATGTTATTTTTTTCTTTTACCTAGATAGCAGGTTAACAAGTCTATGTGGCATTTCTCTATTTATTTTATTTTTAAAAAATGATGATGTGGATTTAGCTTGATGACATGGGTTAAAAAATGTATTATATATATATATATATATATATATATATGTGTGTGTGTGTGTGTGTGTATATGTATGTATATATATGTGTGTGTTGAATCAGATGAGTCTGGTGCAACCAAAACTACACTTAGAAGATTTTATATACAACTGAAGAAAGTCTTCCGAAGCAAAATCAACCCTTCCGAAGACAAACTGAAGATCTTCCGAACATTAAAAAATTTTGAGGGTATTATGTTAATTCAGCTACAATTCAAACAGATTTATAGTTTATTAATGGTTGTTTTTTTTTTTTGTGAGGTTTGGAGTTCATTTGATAAAGCATGGAACTTGAAAGACTTCTGGTAACAAGTTGTTGATTCATAAGGACTAAAGCTGGTAGATGGACTTTATGATGGATTGTATAAAAATCGCATTAGATTAGGGTTTTATATTTCTCAAATCTTCTGATTGTTTCATGTCATTGTCTCAAGTTGTTATCATTATGGCTTATTTCTTTAATCTTTTGATTGTTTCTTCAGAAATAAGTTCTTCATACACTTAATCTTCTAAAGATTGACCGTTAGCTTTTGATTTTTTATTTTCGTCGTTGTAAATCTTTGATAACAAACTATTTTTCACTATAAAAAATTAACATTATCACCACAAATCACATATAAGATATTTTTAATATAAAATTGCTGTTCTTTTCTCATCTTTTTTTTTAGGAATAATTTTTTAAAATTGGTATTACACTTGAGATACTTTAGGCTCTCCTTTTAAAATGTGTATTACACATGGGAATCAACTAAATATCTCACACTCCAAACTAAAAAGCTATTCGCTAAAAGACGTACAATATTAAGCTAACATAATGGACTGTCTATTATGTTTCTACAATCGATATAAGAGGATTAAACATTGCTTATAATGTCACGTTTTGAATTATAACCAAAGGGAAGAACATGGCAACAATCAATTGGGGTCCAACACTTTTGTGATGGGTAAGATTAATGAATAATTACTGCCTTTAATCATACTTTATAGTTCATGGAGATCCAAAATGTTTAACTTTATTAATAATGCTAGTTAAAAACATCCGCACCACTACAAGGAGACAGGTCTTTATGGGCGACATTGGTCGCCGCTAAAAACCCATATAGCCGCCGCTAAAAAATCGCCGCTAATAAAACGTCGCTAATGGTCAAAATTTCGCCGCTAATGGGTCGCCGCTAAAAAGTCGCCGCTAATTCCCTTGGTCGCCACTATTGAGTCGCCCCTAATACATGCAAAATGACGAAAATGTGTAGCCCCTAATGCATATAAGTCGCCGCTAAAACCCCTGCGCATTTATTACAGCTTCCTGCTGCATTTTCCAGTTTTTCCGTATTTCCAATACAAAATTCTACATAACATTCTGCATATTCTCCATACATTCACTAACTCTAAACATAAATTACCATACATGAACATAAATCCGGTCATTTGCAAACATAACGTTTTAGAATTCCGTCTAGTATGTTGGCCTAAACCTAAAAACTAAACTAAGTCAACATCAATTCATACATTATAAAATTACATTCCAAAATAAGTCAACATATATTTATCAATTAAGCTTGATCATTTTCATCATCTTCATCGTCTTCACCGTCCTCATCACTAACTTGTTTATTTTGCCCATAATTTTGAAGCTGATCTCTAAAATATGGGTCTTGAAACAAGGCATCAATTTGTTCCTACAATAAAAGTCATGTTTAAACTAATAACATACAAGACCCCCAATAACATATTGACTCATTCCCAACACGTCTATTTTGTCTAATTTAACATTCCAATTCTAATAACATTTATGAACGCCTATTTAGTCTCATTTAACATTCCAATTCTAATAACATTTATGAACGTCTATTTTGTCTAATTTAACATTCCAATTCCATTTTAAGGTCAATCTAATAACATTTAGCCGTGTAATAACATTAGCCAAACTAATAACATATATATTAACATCTATTTTGTCTCATTTAACATTTTAAGGTCAAACGGGTCAAACGGGTCAAACGGGTCTCATTTATGAACGTCTATTTTGTCTCATTTAACATTCCAATTCTAATAACATTTATGAACGTCTATTTTGTCTAATTTAACATTCCAATTCCATTTTAAGGTCAAACTAATAACATTTACCCGTGTAATAACATTAGCCAAACTAATAACATATATATTAACGTCTATTTTGTCTCATTTAACATTTTAAGGTCAAACGGGTCAAACGGGTCAAACTAATAACATTTACCAAACTAATAACATATATATAAATTTAAGGTCATTATAAAGAAATGTTATTGTTACCCGTGTGAATGCGACTGTTGGCGGCGATTGAGACTTATCATGGGTAACCGGGGCTTTTGAAGAAGGTTTGAACCCAATCCCTCAGATCCATCCGCGCCTACTACCGAGTACGTTTTCAAACGCATTCACTTGATCATCTCCTTGAGTTTGGGCATCCAACTCATCCTCTAATCGCCACTGTAGTTTACAAAAGGTGAATTATATATGCAAGTAACAAAAAATTAAATTTAAATAGTTACTAACAATTGTTTCAGTTGCTGCGCTATCAATCGTTCCATCTTTAAGTGTATGAGCATCAATGAATGTTTGTAGGTGACTTTGAGCCTGTTTAACATTAAATATTATTTTTATTATAACTAGTATGTATAAGATATATATATATAATAACATATAAACCAAACATTACTTTTTTATAAGTTGTGCTGCTATACAATGATGTCCCCCCTCGATTTGGGTATTTTTGAAGTTGACAATTTGCTTGGTTAACAAGTGACTGTTTTTGATGTTTCTCTGACATGAAATGTCTAATGGCACTCTCCCAATTAGCCGGAGTCATCCCTTCAGGAACATTGGCTAGAGCTCTCTCGACATCCCCTCCAAACTCTCGAAAACGCCTTTTTGCATCTGCTTTGCGATCTCTGTATCGCTTCATGTATATTGAATAAATTCCCAACTTTAACTTAGATCGATCAACGTCCCGATCAATCTGCTCTAAATCGAATGATTTCTAAAAAAATAAACATAAAAGTTAGTCAAGTAAAAAAACAAAGATCTCGACATAAGATAAACTTAAATAAATCATTTACCGCGAGGTGCTCGTATAATGCATTTTGTTGAGCTTCTGAAACATGTCTCCAACTACCTTTATCAAATGCGATATTTCACCACATGTATAACCCCACTTCCCGGCTAAACAAATCTTTCTTGTGTCCAACCGGGGTAAAAGTTGCTTGCCTGTCAAATTGCAAAGTTAAACGCCCTCCTTCTTCCAAGACCTCAGATTCTAGGCGATAGTTTTTTGCAATCCCACGAGTTTTCCTACGAGGTGGTGCTGCAAAATCAATCAAAAATTATCATTCACAATAAATAATTATCTGTCACAGGATTTATAAATAGTTTATACTAAGACTTACAACCCTCCTCGTAGTGTCCATGCCCAGATCCAAAGCCGCCAGGTGGTGGGGGGTCTTGTCCAGAACCATCTCCTCCATGACCCATCACATCGACCATCATGTACAGTATCAAATACGCAAGGGAAATCATACTGAAATGTTATAAGATATGAAAGTCAAAAATATAATGTGAATACAGTTTTCCAACCTACTTTAAAATATAATTACAAATACAATGTGAATACAGTTTTCCAACCTACTTTTAATCAGACCCCTCAGATATCTCTCCCTCAGATACTTCAGTATCATTCTCAAACCCCTCAGTGTAATAATCTGATTCGTCCTGGGACACTTCATCATGCTCGCCCTTAGACAATTCATCGGTCTCATCCTCGGACACTTCAGCGGGCTCACCCTGGGAAGCAGGACTGTTTGGCAAGTATTGCCTAAAGTCGATGAACAATCTTATACCAGAGGAAGAGTTGTTATGGACAACGTCAAGATCTTCGGGTAAGTCATGGTCAACATTTTGAACATTCTCTTCAACTGTTTGTACATTCTCGTTCAACGGTAGATCCCATATTTTTTGATGATTAACTTGCTCGACGACCCATCTGTTGTTATTTTTTTGGTTTCCTCGAGAAGGTTCTTGTATGTAGAACACTTGTTTGGCCTGCGAAGCAAATATGAGTTGATCTTCTTTGTCCCATTCTTGATCAGTGTTGATACTTGTGATATTATTTTCAAATCTAACACCCCTTCGAGTATCGTACCACTTGCATCGAAATAGGACAGTTGAATAACCATTTGGATAATGCATCTCAATAATCTCTTCTAATTGACCATAATACTTCTCACCATTTTCTCCTTCCACTAACACACCAGAGTTTTATGTTGTACGCCGTGCATCACGGTCAAGTTCCATAAACCTAACACCGTTGACTATACACGTGGTGTAAGTAAAGACATTTATACTCGCACCTATGGAAATAGAATACAACTCTGAGTGAAATTCTGGAGAATTTTGTTTTTTCATCGAATAGACCTAATATAGTTAGAAATATATAGTTATACACATGTTATATAGATATGTATAACTAACTGACAACTATATATGTATTACCTTCTCAAGAAACCATATAGGAAAATTAGTTTGAACATCATCATGGGGCTTTTCAGATTTGAATTCACTACATTGATAGTAAAAAAATACAAGTAAGGAAAAATAAATACTTAACAAATATATTATGGAAAGTTAATGATAGTAACACTTACTTCATGTAATTCCTAATTTCTTCGATGCTATCGAGGACAAACCATTCAAATTTTAATTTTTCACTTACAGAAAGATGTTTGATCTTCAAGGCACTAGCCGGACGACAAAGAGACTCAAACACCCACAACTTTCTCTTTTCGACAACAACATCCTCGTTTCTGTCGGGACGATTGAACTGAGTTTCAACATCTCGAAGGTACCTCGAACAAAATGATAGAGCTTCTTCCGCAATATAGCCTTCGGCTATACAACCTTCTGGCTTTGCCTTGTTTCTGACATAATTTTTAAGTTTTTTCATATATCTTTCAAATGGATACATCCATCTCATACGCACTGGACCTCCAAGAATCGCTTCATTAGGTAAGTGCAAAATCAAATGAACCATGATGTCAAAAAAAAGCAGGAGGATAGATCAACTCTAACTGACATAAGATTGTCAGAATGGCAAGTTTTGCTTTCTACATATCTTCAACCAATAATGTTATGGAACAAAGTTGCTTAAAAACATACAAAGATCGACTATTGGTGTATATACATCTTTTGCCAAAAATTCTCTAACTCCAATTGGCATCAAACGTTGCCTTTAAAATATGACAGTCATGAGATTTCAACCCAGTAATGTTTGTATTATTATCTGTCACTCTCTTGCTAATATTAGATCCGAACCCATCTGGAAATTTAACATTTTTAATAAACTCACAGAAAAGCTTTCGATCATTGACTTGGAATGAGTATTTTGGGTGCGGCTTACATAACTTGCCACTAGCATTTTTTTTCAACCACAACGTCTTTCGAATTTTTAGCTTTTCCAAGTCAACACGTGCGTTTGACGTGTCTTTTGTTTTATCATTCATTAAAAGGTACCGAGCAAACTATCGCACACATTTCGCTCAATATGCATCACATCTAAATTGTGCTTTAGCTGCAAAGAAGACTGTAAAACCTTGAAATCTCCCAGAAAAGCAATAAACACACGATCTCAATCTTGTGAATGCGGAATGTAAACAAGATTGGAGTTAAAGAAGATTGAATTGATCACAAAATCATTCGTTGATTGAATAACACAACCTATGAAAGGTCTTGTGCGATTTCGCACACAGATCTGAAAAATGAACAAAAGCTCTATTACAAGACGAAATATAAGCTATTTATACAAAGCACTAAGGTTCTCGCGCGACAAGGTTTTCGCGTGGATCATTCTGTCGCGTGGCTAAAACTTTCGCGTGGAGGCTTCTTCTCGCGTAGAATCATCTTCTCGCGTGACAGCTTCATCTCGCGTGGAATCGGCTTTCGCACATGCTGTTTTGTTTAGACTTCGTCTTCATTTGGTCTTCAAATGTTTTATCGAGCCTTGATTAGTCTTCTACAAAGACCAATACTCAAGTTCATAAAATATGCTTCGTTTAGACCAGTTTAACTCAAACTCCTCTCGCTTTCTCATAACACCTCCAAAACTAGGATGCTTGCCCGGTAGACAAGGGAGTAAACGATCGAGTTGAGCCTGTATATCAGCATCACTAAATTGTTTAGGAGGTGCTCTTGTATCAGGTTTCCCATTAAATTCCAAATTTGTTCTCCATGGATGGTTAGCATCTAAGAACCGACGATGACCAACATATACAACTTTATTTATTACTCGTGTTGAAGGAGTGTCTTCGTTGCAAGTCGGGCATGCTTTGTATCCCTGTCCGCTCCAACCTGATAGACTACTACGGGCTGGAAAGTCATTTATAGTCCATAACAACACCTCCTTCATTGTGAAGATTGTGTTTGTTGCCGCATCTTTAGTACGTATGCCTGTATGCCATAATTCGTTAAGCTCATCCACCAACGGTCTAAGGAAAATGTCTATATCCTTCCCAGGTGATTTAGGGCTAGGAATCAATAAAGTCAACATGAATGACGACTCTTTCATGCATAGCCATGGAGGCAAATTATATGTTGTGAGTACAACTGGCCACGTGCTATGAGCCGAACTCATGTTACCAAATGGATTAAAACCGTCAGCTGCAAGCCCTAGGCGAACCTTTCAGGGTTCCTTCGCGAAGTTAGAGTACTTCTTATCAAATTCTTTCCATGAAGATCCGTCAATAGGATGACGCATCGTACCCTCTTCTGATCTTCCAGTACTGTGCCATATCATATCCTTTGCCGTGTGCCTTTAACAATACAAACGTCGTAGCCGGGGGGTCAAAGGAAAGTATCGTAACATCTTGTGAGCTACTTTTTTACCCTTTGTGTTTGTATCAACCCATCGACTCTCCTTACAAACAGGACAATTCTGTAGCAACTTGTGATCGTTCCAGAAGAGAGCACAATCATTTTTGCATACGTGTATCGACTCATACCCTAAACCAATCTTTTTAATGTCTTTTTTACAACATAATACGAAGGGGGAATCTTGTTGCCTTCTGGATGTGAAGATTGCAACAATTTAAGAAGCTCATCAAACGAACTATTAGTCCATTTGTTTTTCACCTTGATATGCATAAGCTTTGCTAAAAAGCCAAGGTAAGAAAACTTAGTACAACCGGGATATAATTCTGACTGAACTTCATGTAACAAGTTTTCGAAATCATCACCGACACTTTCACTCTCTGTACAAGGGTTCTCTTTATTAAGCTTGGTATTCACTTCTATAAGATCTTCAATAACGCCAGCCACATCATTAGTAAACGTAACTTCATCTTGTACTACAACTTGAGAAATTGAGGGTTCATGATGACAAATCCAGTCTGAATAACTACGCTGGAAACCCCATGCGTACAAATGATACTTCACTTTTACCAAAGATAGCATGACCGAATTCCGACATTTAGTACATGGACAAAAAACATAACCTCTATTGTCGACCAGATTCTTGCACATCTCAAGAAAAGAAATGAGTCCATTATTATACTCCTCTGAGCTTCGGTTTGGATTGTTAAGCCAACTTTTATCGACAACCATGATGCAACTGAAACATAAGGTAGAGAATTTACAAAGGTAGGCTGCTAAACCCACTTTTTGAATATCTTATCTCATACAAGAAACTAATATTGACTTGTGAAGATTGCAAACATACATATGTGAAGTTAATAAAGATGCTTAGAAATGGTCGCATACGGATCCGTGTGAGAAAATGTTTTGTTAATAATGTTCACAAATGAAAGGCCCTGAGACAATGTTATTTTACCATTGTTAATAATGTTCACAAATATGTATAATATTCACAAATATGTATAAATTTGAGACAATGTTACTTTACCAATATCAATAACTTACTTCTAAACTATAACAACTTAATCACAACCTAGAACTTAATATCAATAACTTGTAAACTATAACAACTACATTTATTCCATTCAAAATAACCAACTACAAAATAACCAACTACATTACAAAATAATTAAATTTAAACCTACAAAATACAAAACACAAAATACAAAAAGACAACTCAAATCAATTCACTATCCTTAAATCAACAACCAAATCAACAACCAAATCAACAACCACATCAACAACTAAATCAACAACCAAATCAACAACCAAATCAACAGTTAATTTACACACTACATCATACATGAACCAAAATCTAAGAAAAGAAAACAAAAAAATTACCTTCAAAGACGGATTTAGCGGCGACAGATCGTAGCAACAGCAGCAACAGATCGAAGTACCCTTTAGCAGCGACGATGGAGTGGAGCAGACGGCGATGGTCCGTTGATCGAGGCTGGGATGCTCGACGAGTGGTGGAGCAGACGAATTTTTGTGGAGGTGTGGTCGGCACCGGCGAGAGTGGACGGTGAGTGGTGGTCGGCGAGGGGTGGTCGGCGAGGGGTGGTCGGCGAGGGGTGGTCGGCCGGACGGCGAAGGGTGGTCGGCCGGTCGGCGATCGAGGGGGGTGGAGGTGAAGGGTGGTCGCGATGGGGTGAATTTTTATGGTGGAGAGAAATGTTCAGTCGATCCGCGCGAGTGGATATTAGGGGAAATAGCATTAGCGGCGACGCATCGCCTCTAAAGGCGTCGCCGCTAATGAGTTGGTGTACGATGCAATATGAACCGTCAGATCTACATTTGATCTACGTCTAGAAATGAGTTGATAGAGGCGTACGGATCGCAGACTATTAGCGGCGACTTGTCGCCGCTATTGGCGTCGCCCCTAATTCCTGTCGCCACTAATACGTTTGTCGCCCCTAAAGGTGTCGCCACTAATTATAAGAATTCTTGTAGTGCACGGTTTAAATAAAAATATTAAATTAATAGTTATTTATTAATATTTAGAAATTATAAAATAATTTTTGAGATAAATTATAACTGAAATTATATATAAATAATTATATTAGGTAATAAAATAATAACAACATTTTTTAAAACTTTTGTCTTTAAACAACTTTTGCTTTAACCATTTTTTTCATAATACGTTTTTTAAAAAATGTCTTTTTTAAAAGTTCTTTGCATTAAAACTATTATATATATTTTATAAAATTTTGTTTTTAAAAATTTGTGTTTTTTAATAAAAAGGAACATGATTATAATATATCAAATTAAAAATTTATTTTACGGTTTGTAAACTTTATAAATACTCCTAAGCATTTATTACATCATTAAATGATTAACTTATATTCTAATAACGATACTTGCTCAAATCTTAAATGAATTTTTAGTGAATAGTGTAGAAAAATATCATGTGCCATCTACAAATTTTGGTTTATGTAGTATACATATATCAAAAGTGATAATTAACAACTTCTATAACATCCTGTTGGATGCTTTTATATGTTATGTCTCTTGAAAATATATACAACTTTTAAAAGGTTTTCTTTTGACTAAATTATAATTTTTATCCTTTAAGTCTTATAAAAATTATGAATTTTATCCTTAAACTTTAATAATTACACTGAATGTCCTGTTTTGAAAATTTTTACGTTATGTATCATTTACACTAACTGAAGTTAATTTTTTCTGTTAAGTTTTTAGTAAATTATTTTTACCCTTACTATTTAAAGGATAAAATATGTAAGTTATACTTTTATCTTTTACTTCTTTCTTTAATTTTATTACTTGTTTTTCTTTTTTCTTTTTCTTATCAATTTATCTTACAATCTTATCTTAAATATTGTTAATTAATTTTAATTATTTTATATAAAATATACTTCTATTTATAGATTTAAAATTTATTATAATTATTATTTTTTCAATTTAATTATTTACGATTCTATAAAAATCAATAAAACTTAGAGAAATCATAATATTTTTTAAACTAAAAATGAAAATACATAAATTAACAAAATTTAATTAACTAGTTTTTTACTCGCCACACGTTGCGGCGGCATCGTACGCGACGTGATAAGTATAGACTAACAATCGATCTGACTTGTTTCCAAACTAAAATAATATCGAATCGTGAAGTAACTCGAATATATATCATTGAACAAATACATATTTACTTGATCCGTTTTTTTCCCAAATAAAATTTTGTCGATATGTCGATCAAATTGAATTGTACATAAGAAAAGCACATAGATTACAATCGTTTACGAACTAAATTTACATTGAAACGTAGAGTAACTTGGATTTATATTGTTGGATGAAATGCACGAAAACGTTTTATATTTTACCCAACTCGTACCAACATGTACATAAAAATACAAATGTAAAAGTAGTTTTTTAAGTAAAAGTTGTATCGGAATAAACCTGTAAATTTATAAACTTAAGGGGTCAAATTGACGACTCAAAACTGACCAGTTATATTAGATTTCAATAAATATTTAAAAAATAAATATAATTCAATAAATAAATATTATTATTTAAATATGATTAATACAAAAATATTATTATTACTTAAATATAATTAATAAATAAATATTATAATTATTTAACAATGTTATTATTATTCAGTAGTAGTTCAGCTAATAATATTATAATTATTTAACAATGTTATTATTATTCAGTAGTAGTTCAGCTAATATAGATGTAATTAGAACTTAAACATAAACATATCTAACCATTAAACAATAAATCAAATATTAAATTTTGCTTTCGAATTTTGAAAATTTAGTTCAAAGTTAAACAAACTGAATTTTAGAATAATGTGTTTTGGAGCTAAAGTTTTTAGACATATATACTATACAATTTGGGAGGAGAATTTGAGATGGTTTTGACACATGAATAGGAGAGATATGACAGCACCGGTTAGAACTGTAGATAACATTGTCTTAGCCGGGACATGTTAGAGTTGCACTTTTCCGAGCACATGATCAAGGATAGGAGTGACGGGTAGTCCTTTGGACGACCCTTTTATGCTTTAAAAACGTGTTTAATCCAACATTTAGTCATGTAATTGTCTTGAATTAGATAACTACGGTTGCCATATCTCAGGTACACTCGAAGGAAGAAAAGGGAGCAAGAACGTGTTAGTATTCGTAGACGAATGGAGCCAAGAAGAAAACGAAAAGAAATAAAATGAAGAAAAAGCATCAGAGTCCACCATAACCTACGGTGGGACCATAACCTACGGTGGGACCATAACCTACGGTGGGACCATAACCTACGGTGGGACCAAAGGTTACGGTGGTAAGAAGAAGAAAAAGCACCGTAAGGAAGAAGATACTTGGCGTAATGCACTATTGGTCACCGTAGCCTATGGTGGCCACCGTAAGCTACGGTGCTAGGCGAGTAAAAATTGTAACTGCCCATTTTAATGGGCAAATGAGGTGGTTTTTATCATCATTATCATTGTGGACGTTTTTGGGTTGATCTGGGACGATTTTTGGAGCTCTTAGGTGTTGAAGAACAATCTCTTTTGGTACTTTAATCCTTGCTATTTCATTTTGATTATGATGGATACTATCTTGAACCTTGTTTCTATGTATGAAACTATGAGTGGCTAGTCTCCTTTTGTGTTTCCTTTTGGTTTGAAGGATTTGTGACTTGATCATATTTGTGTATTTATGGGATGATGAAACTGATCTTGTGATTGTTTTGTCATGATGATTGTGTATTGTGTGTAATGGGTCATTCGTGGATTGCTTAACTTTAGCCATACGTTCTTGATGCCATAGGCAAATCTTAATTTAGTGGAAGGGTTGGGTTAATTCAATAGTGATACTGATTATCGAGTGATAACCTTGCTAATACAAGGACTTAGTACAGTCCTCTTTTATCACACATAAGCACACACTCATAAATCATGTCTATGTGGTTCTTCCCAATTAAGACCAATATCATCACTTGTTAAAATCCGGATACCAAAGGGAAACATAACTCTCATTACTGATTTTTACAAACCAATTTACTTTACTTTCTTGCTTTAAGCCAATTCAACAAATCAACAAACTATTGAATTTTACTTTCTTGTCATTTTAGTTAAATTTAGGTAATTGCAATTTGCTTGAGTTAACACATATTTCACAAACTCCCTGTGTTTGATAACCCACTTACCGCTAGCCAATTAGTAGTATTTGTTTTAAATTTGATTGAGACTTCGACCTCACGTCAAATTTTGGCGCCGTTGCGGGGAGTAGTGGGCAACGTGTGTTTCCTAGTTTTGTTGCTTGTTATTTTTCCGGATTTACGTGGGTGTGCTAGTGTGCAGGTTCAGGATTTTACAGGTGCATGCGTACAAGGAGCTCACAAGCACCATCACCGTTAACGTTTGAACCTGAAATTGAACAGGTAGCAAGAAGAAATCGAATTCTGCACTGTGAGAACAAGATTTCTGGTTCACCACTTAATATCATGAATACCAATACACCACCACCAAATACTAACCAAGCCACACAATCAACACCTTTACCAACCAACACCACATCATCCGGTATTCCACCATTCAGTTATTCCACATCATCCGATATTCCACCATTTTCAACCTTCTTTCCATCAAGTGGACAATTATCTTCAACACAACAACCGGACCCACAATCATCATCCATAGTCCACACCACTCCTTTACCCCAACAACCCATACCACCCGGGATGCAATTTCCACAATATCAAAGCTATGAAGATGGGTCCAATGATGAATTTTTGGGTTATGAAGATTATGGTTATACTAACGAGGGTGAAGGAAATTTTGGTGCACAACCTCATATGCAAGGGCAGGGAGGTCAAGGATTTGCTCAACCCCCGTTACAGGTTATGCCATATCAAGTACCACCATAAGGGCAACAACCATTTAGACCACCAGTTCAAAGAACAATGCTTCAACAACAAGGAGGTCACGGGTTTCAACAAGAACCTCCTGCATTTATGCCTAACCAACCGTTTCAACGACCAATGGGTCCACCGTGACCAAGAGTTAGATTGGGAATTCCACGAAAGCATAATTGGAAGCTGTTAGGGGTATTGAAGCACATTTCGCCCAATTATTACCAACAACCCTTCACTAATAGTCATCCCTCAAAACAATCAAGGGAGAACTTTTGAAGTCCGAACAAATTCACTTCAAAGTTTGCCAAAGTACAAAGGGTTAGCAATAGAAGAACCCTATTTTCATTTGGAGGCTTATGACTCAATTTGCAACACAATTGGTGGTCAAGGATTTTCTGCGGATGATGTTAAATTGGTGTTATTTCAGTTTTCATTGGAGGATAAGGCGAAAAGGTGGTTCTACACTTTGCCATCCGCTTTAATTTACACATGGGCTGAGATGCAACAAAGGTTTTTGGAAGAATTTTTCACAGCCTAAAAGACAAACGATGCTAGGAGAAGCTTGAGAAGCTTCCAACAACAACAAGGTGAAATGTTTCATGAATCATTTGAGCGGTTTAATTTGATGCTTAAGAATTGTCCTCATCATGGAATTGATTTATGGGAGTTGTTGAATGCTTTCCATGAGGGGCTTCATTCTGAAGATGCCCGGGATTTGATGTCTATCACAAATGGTACATTTGGTACCAACTATGAGCAAGACGATTGGGCGTTCTTGGAGCAAATGGCGGTCACATCAAAGAGAAAGGCTCAATCATCAAGGAGAGTTCGACCGGTCATTACACGAGCTCCGGTTCATGCGGTGGATGATGGTAATGTGCAACCTTCTAATCCAGTTTATTTGCACGAATAGTAATGAGTTGGGGCACACAGTGGAAGCTTGCACAATGCCACTTGATCAAGTGGAGGAGGTGAATGCTATTCAAGGGGGTGGTGGAAGAAATTATAACATGAATTCAAACACCTATCATCCGGGTTTAAGAAACCACCCAAACTTTAGCTATGGGAATTCAGCCAATCAATCCAATCCAAATTTCCAAGGAAAGCCTCAAGGTAATTTTGTTTATCGTCAACAATATCAAAATTCTCAAGGAAATTTTAGAGGGGGAAACAATCAAGGGTATCAAAAGCCTTTTCAAACATCGGGAAATGATCAAGGAAATGGGTCGAATCAATCTTCATCAAACGGAGGTAATGAAATGATGGAGATGCTAAAATCTTTGCAACAAGAGATGCAAAAGAGGAACCAATTAGATAATGCTAGAGCTCAAAAAGATGAAATTCGAGACAAAGCTATTCAATCATTGACCAATCAAATGGGTCAACTTGCAACGGATGTGGCGAATCTCAAGAAGAACAAAGGCCAACTCCCTAGTGACACAAAGGTAAATCCCTCTCACAGTTCTTCTCATAATGTTCCTATTAACCATGTTAGTGTGTTGAGAAGGGTAAAGAATATAAAACACCATCTTCTCCGGTTTTAATTGATGGGATGGTTGAGGATATTACCGGGTTAGAAAGTGATGAGGAAGACCAAATTCCTTAAGAAGATGTTTTGAACAAAAATGCAAATTGGAAAGTTTTTGAAAAACCGGTTTTCAAGGAAAACAAGATTCAAAATGATAAAGAGGTGGACCAAAGCCACATACCATTTCCTTCGGCTTTGGTTGACCCGAGTAAAAAGAGTGTGATCTCGCATTCTTCATTGGAAAAAGATGACATAATGGAAGTTTTCAAACAAGTCAAAGTTAACATTCTGTTAATTTGTAAGGCCCCGTTCCCGGGCACCTCACAGTTGGTCTTCGTCGCACATAAAACGTATATTTGTATAAACTTAATATAATCATGCAGCGGAATTTCTAAGATAAACTTTTCTTTTACTATAAATACTTTTGCCATTCAATACAACGTACGTCAATTACAAAACATCTAATGTTGCATTACATCACAAAAGCGCTATTACAAAAGATTACATCGTTACTGATTACAAAATGGTCATAAACAGTGACCTCTAGTATAGAAATATTAAATTTTTCATCATAAAGAAGATTTCTTAAGTAATCCCGTTTATCGGGATCCTAAAGGAATATTGCACTTGCATGCAACATAATGTGTTGCGTGCATTATGGGCCCACAACACATTGCGTGGCAACATTATCAAAAGGAGAATGCCATCCCAAAAAAGCTGAGTAGCCGCCTCGTGCCATCTCCAGCAATACTACCTGCCAACTGGAAACACATAAAAAGTCAGTGTTGCTGAGTGAGTTCTATTTTTAAAATAAACAAACTTGGTTTTCATTAAAACCATTCTTTTCTTTATTCACGATCATACATTATACATACATGTAGATAATATCTTTATTATCTCTTTCATTCATTCGTTCATTCATTATACATCATTATCTTTCACTTCTTATCTAGATCCTGTCAGGCTTACCCACTTCATGGCACGCAGTCATGATTATTATGGTCGAATGACAAAGATCTCGTTACGTTTATTCGTTATACATTTCATTCATGAACATTCATCATACACATACACGGATAATATTTATTATTATCTGCATCATTCGTTCGTTACATCTTTATCATTCAGTTCTCATATGGATCCTGTCAGGCTTTACTCACTTCATGGCACGCAGCCATGATTACTGTGGTCGAATGACAAGGATCCCGTTTCATCTTTCCTTGCACATTGGATATCTTTTGTACCACTACCATGTGCTATACCTCGATCAGTCTTAGCTACCGGTGGAGGTCATTAAATGAACAACAAAGCGTATGCCACGGTACTAGAGGTAAGCGGTAGGGCACCATACATATGGTCAATCACCAAGAAGGACCCGTTTACCTTATCCAATGCTTGCAAGACTTCTTTCGTTCGTTCGTTCATTAATGCATGTATTCATCATCGTATTACTCATTCATTCATTCATTAATACATGCATTCATCTTCATGTTCCTCTTTCTTTATCTTTCACTTTACGTTACATAATACTTCGTTTATTCGATGTCATAATACGTAAAGTCATGAAAAGGTATACATACATCATCGTAGGAACACACATATATCAGTCATACATCATCATACATGGCATCATACATACATAGCCTACATCAACTGCAGGATCGGATTTGTGGGTGGTTTTTTTCTCAACTCACTGTGAATCAACACTCAGCAAGCAGTCTTATGAAGAGTTGATCACAATATATCAAGTAACAAGCAGTAAGAAAATTTAACACAGCAGGTAAATTTTCAAGATACTTTTATATATTGCTTCTCAACTCAAAGGATTACAAGACACTTGGACTCAAATCGCTTGTCTAAAGAGTTACAGGGTGAAGATATATATAATACTACCTACAGCCGGATATACTTTGATACCAGCTGGACACCTCTAACCTTACATCTATACTACAAGACTCTAGGTGAGGTCTTTCAGACATTTTGTCTGAAAGTTGGTAGTCAGGACATGTCCCTGACTTACCTTTTGTCACCAACTAAAGTTGGTAACATGTACTATCATAAAAAGGTGAACAGTAGAATAAAGTATGGTCAACAACATGGCTCTTTAGGAAGATGCCATGCTGTATCAGAGGTCTGCAGCGGACTGTCAGGGACCATACTTTTATCTGCTGGACATAGCAATGTCTTCCGAAGGATAAAGTACTTCGGAAGAATAACTTCTTCCGAAGCCACTTATACTTCGGAAGACTGCTTCTTCCGAGGCTTGGAGTCTTCTTTGTCTTCGGAAGCAGACTTTGTCTTCAGCTCTTTCATCAGACTTTGTCTTCGGAAGCTCTTTCAGACTTTGTCTTCGGAAGCTCTTTCATCAGACTTTGTCTTTAGCTCTTTCATCAGACTTTGTCTTCGGAAGCTCTTTCAGACTTTGTCTTCGGAAGCTCTTTCAGACTTTGTCTTTGGAAGCTCTTTCATCAGACTCTCGGAAGATCTCTTCTCAGCTTCGGAAGCCTTTGAATGTAGTACCAAAAATTGACTATGAAGTGGTTTTGTTGCACCAGCCTTATCATGATCCAACAAACTCCCCCTAGGCTGATGCTACCAAAACTTCACTTCTCTCTCTTCTCAAAGCTCTCAGCACCAAGGAAAGTAAGTGTTTATCAGTGTCTTCATTCTTTCCTGCTGTGGTGCTGAGAATCTTGTACAGATCCTTGGTGGACAGAACCTCTACTCTGTCACCTTGGATTATGTGTACCCTCTGTTGTGGCCCTCTGAAAAGAGTTAGTTAATGGGAATAGTCATATTCCCATCGAACTATTGGTTCCAATTCAGGACCTTCACCATCTGTAGAAAGGCTGTGCCTTTGGTGGTTGATCTTTCCTTGTCTTCCACTCTTTTTAGCTTCAACTCTTCTTTAATCTTGGTTCTTCTACTTCGTTTAGCCAAGTGGAGACCACTGATATGGTTTCTGATGTGTGCAGCAGTCTCAGAGTTGGAGGGATTGGAGAATGGCTTCTCTGCAAGCTCAGCAAGGTTGAATCTGCTGAGATGCAATAGAGAAGTGGCATTGAGCCTGTTGGTTTCACCATTCTCCCTTTCCACAACAAAGTTGTGAGAAGGTTCATCGAACCTCCACTGGATTATAGCATTTCTAGGTCCAGGAGATTGACCAGAAATCCTGTCCTCTTTCCTGGTATCCAGCAGAGTCACCAGTCTCCTTCTTAGTCTCTTCTCCTCAACATTAAGGATATCGGAGTTGAGACCAAGAAGTCTTGCAGCCTGGCCCAAAGTGTCTCTAGGCAACTCAAGAAATTGGCCTAGGGTGAGGGAGCTTGAAGAGTTATCAACATAGGTGTGTTGATAAGCTCTCCCTCATAGGAGATGCTGCTCAAAGTAGTGCAGTTGATGAGCCTCGTCTTGAACTCCTTTATTTCCTCAAAGGAGAGATGTTGAGGAGGCTGAGGGGATGGTCTTGGTTGTTGTTGGGTAGGCTTAGGTTTAGTGGTTTTGGGTTGTGTTTTGGGTTTTAGGATGGGTAGTTTGGGTGGTTGAGGTGATGTGGTAGGCTGGGTAGAGTTGTGGGTTGAGGGGTGAAGGTTTCATCAGTGGGTTCGGTTTTAATGGGAAAAGGGGTTGGTTCTGGTTGAGTGGCTGGGGTGAAGACCATTCCTTTCATCCTCCTATACATCTCCCTTCTCTTCCCCAAACGGATGTCAGCTTTGATTTCACTGACTATCCGTTGTAGTGTCCTTTCGGACATAGGTCCCACCTGCCTACCAGAGAAGCCATGAGCCCGGAGATAGTCCTTCATCCAAGCTTTGTCAGTTGACTTCTTGGTGGCAGTGACCTTCTTCTCTTCTTCCCTCTTCCTCTTCACCTTCAACTTCTCCCTAGCAGCCTTCTTCCTTTCCTTCTCCATTTGATCCTGCTCTTTATTGTGGAGCAGCAGGATCATGTCATTGTCATGTGGAGACAGTTCAGGAAGACTGAAGCCTCTTGAGAGTAGGAATTTGATCCTTTCCTCTCTCAGCTTCAGGGCTGCCTCCCTCTGCTCTTCTTCTTCCTTCTCCAAGGCCAACCTGGCTTCCCTTTCTTGTTGTAGCCTGGTTGACCTCTCAAAGTCACCAACTCCTCTAGTGGTAGCAGGAGTATCTCCTCATTGACAGCTCCTAGACTGATGAGCTGGTCAATGAGTGCTGTTCTTCTCTTCAGGTTGATTTCTTCCTGATTGGCTGCAGCTACCTTAGAACTAGCAGCTAGCAGCTTTTCAGTAGGAAACCTACCTTTCTTTTTGGCCTTCTCAATCCTCTCCTCCTCCTGAAGCTCTTCCGCAGTCAATTTCCTCTTTCCTTTGTCTTTAGCAGTGCTTGACTGTGGTGGTTCTTGGATGGAAGGTTGTGATTGAGAGAGAAGTTCAGCTGGTGCTTGGGTTGGAGGAATTTCAGAAGTGTCCTCCCTGCTCACCTCAGATGCTATTTCAGCAATGACATCTGTGATGGTCAGTTCCTCGGACATCTGAAACAAGCCTTCCGCAGCTTCTATTTCGGCTTCGGAAGATTTTTCTTGTTCTTCCGAGGCTTCCATATAAGCTTCGGAAGCTTCAGCTTGAGCTTTGGAAGATGAGACTGCTGCAAGTTCTGTTCCATCTGTTTCAGTTGCTGGGCCATCAGTCCCCATTTCCCCTTCGAAGCTAATCTCAGGTTCCATGAAGACCTTAGGTTGACCAACTTCTTCCACAGTGGTAGAAGGTGCAGTCAGTGTTTGAAGCTCCTCAGTCCCGAAGTATGCAAGTGTGGTGTCGGGGCTGGGCTGTTCTAGGGATGATCTCAATACAAACTTTATGAAAAGTCTGTAGAGATCTTGAAGCATCCTTGAGTCAATCTCAGAAAGGATTGAGATGACTCAGGTAGTGTAATGATTTGGGAAGAAATGAATTGGGTCTGTGGTTCCTGTGGTGTTTGTCTCTGAACTTTCTCCCCTTTTTGGTAGCATCATCTTGAGAGCTAGATGAGCTAGAGGAAGAAGTCATTGAGACCTGAATTGGTACATGCCTAACAGACCTCTCCGTCTGTTTCTCAGCTAGTTTAGCCTTAAGAGAGTTAATCTCAAGTTGCTGAGTGGCAGTCCTTGATTCTAAGATCCTCACCTGTGATTCCAGGTTAGAGACCTTAGAAAGCAAGTACTGAAGTGTTAGTTGCATACTTCCCTCATCTTCATAAGAAGAATCACGGGGAGATGAGATAACATACCTAGTATGCTCACTCTCACCACCAGATGTGGTTCTTGGCACCCTGGTTTCCTTTGCTCAGAGTCATCTCTGTCAGAGATGTCAATTGGCAAAGTTGCTGTAGACTCAATCCTAATGATGTTACCACTATCCTGAGAGCTCAATGAGAGACTCTGAGTAGTGGCAGCTGAGTCTACATGAGTCCCCTCCACATCAGTGGGACTCACCTCAGTAGCTGGCTTCTGATGGGGGCTAGAGACAAGGGATCCCTCTTGGCTCTGTTTATCTTTCAGTGGGTATTGTAGATCAACTTCATGGCCATGGAGAGATGTAATCTCTTCATCAGTGCGAAGTAAAAGGTCAGTGAAAGAGAGGGTGGTTAGTCCTACTGACCCGGGACCTTGATCAATGTCTACAGGCATTGAGCCTATGGTGGGGCTGTCCCTAGAAGGCTGCACAGGGGAGTGTAGAGACTCACCCTGTGGGCTTAAGGCTTGGGGTTCGGGCTCAGGGGTTTGAGACTGAGGAGGCTCAAAACCCACATTGAGGTCAATTGTGAAGGATGGTGTGACCTCGGACTGAGTGGGAGCCCATGATTCCACTCTAGTCCTTTGGGTGTGAACAGAATGAGCTTGTTCAATCAGATTAGATTGAACAAGGGTTCGTTTGGGGCGTCTCTGATATGTAGCTTTGATGGGTAAAGAAGGTTTTGGTATTGTGGTGGATGTTGCTGGTGTGGGTTCATCACCTGTGGGGATAACAGGGATGTCACCAGGAGCTATGCGCTCAGTCATCTCTGGAGGTAATGGAGTGTACCGTCCAGTGAAGTTGGTGGACATCTTCTTCAGTATCTTGAAGATGGTAGGCCTCATGTGTGGAACAGGAAGAGCAGCTGCAGACAAGCTTGCTTGGTTCCATCTCACAGTTGATTATGTGTTGAAGAAATCGGGGATACATGAAGAATGTATCCCTGCTCAGATTGGCGATTAAGTTGTTCAACACAAATCATGAGTAGTTGAATCTGAGGCCTCTCACCAACCCCTGAACTAGGCATCCTAGTTCATATGGGATTTGATCCCAACCCCTGATTTGTTGGAGAGGCAATATAGGACAATGTGCAGCAGGAACTTCCAATGGTAAGAGAAGTTGAACTTGTATACTGTAGACCTGCTGACATCGCCTCCATATCCCATGAGGATATAGGTGCCTTCCAAGTCTTCCTTGGGGAACTCAGTAGGAGCCCCATCATCGTGAAGCTCGAGATGCTCCCTGATGAGCTGTTCATTGATGACCAACTCTTGGCCATAGACTCGGGTTCTCAGGACTCGAACCCCATTCAGTACTGCAGTTTCACCGTTGCTCCAAAATTCTGACATATGGTTGGAGTATACGGTGGGGTTAACTGTTAGTGCAGTGAGGTAGGTGGATTCGGTGAGAAAGGTGATGATTTGGGTGAAGTCGGCATCCCTTGACGAGTCAAGTAATGCGACTTGGTTGTGCTGAGGGTTTAGCGCCATTGAAGAAAGGTAAGCTTGAAATTTTGGGTGAATTTGAGGGTTTGACGTGAAGGGAACAGTTAGGGCTGTAAAGTGGTAAAAGAAGATGAAATTGATCAGTCAAGATTATTTAAAAAGGGTGAATAGTGGTAGTGGTGGTAATAGGGTAACTGTTTTGGGGTTACTGTGGGTGGTATGGTGGTTTACGGCGGAGAAATGATAGTGGCGGCAAGGATAATTTTAAATAATCTGACCATCATCAACAAAATCTTTTACTTTTTACAGAGTGGGGCCCAAAAGATATCCGTTACATATAAAAACCTTTACTTCCGAGGGTAAAACATTTCCGAAGGTAATTTTCTTTCGAAGGCAATTTCTCTTCCGAAGCATGATATTGTTTCCGAAGGTAAAATTGTCCTTTGAAAGCACTCTATCTTCCGAAGCAAGGCATTGCTTCCGAAGGTAAAGTTGTCTTTCCGAATGGAGAGTTGTATAAGTTTCGGAAGTAGATCTGATGTAAGATCAATCGCTTCTTCCGAGACCAAAAACTCTTCCGAGAAGAAAATTTCCATTGAGGAATTTGGCTTCGGAAGATATTCAAGAATATCTTCCGAGAGGTAATTCCTCTTCGGAAGGAATTTACACTTGGAATAATTTAAAGATCTTTTGTAACTGGGCTTAAATTGTATTGACACAAGACTTTACATATTAAAAAGGTTTTCAAAAGAGGTAGTTATTCAATGTTTATCATCCCAATTGCTGATATGAGATACTTAAATCTTTGTTCATCAAATGCCTTTGTGAACAAATCAGCATATTATTCATTTGAGTCAAATCTGATTAACTTTATCAGCTGTTTCTCATGAATATCTCTAATGAAATGATACCTGATATCAATGTGCTTTGTATTGGAGTGCTTCACCGGATTCTCAGTAATGGAGATAGCACTGTTGTTGTCAATATGGATAGGAGTAGTCATGAAGTTGAACCCATAGTCTAACATCTGATTTTGAATCCATAGCAGTTGAGCACAGCAGCTAGCAGCAGCAATGTATTCAGCTTCAGCAGTTGATGTAGAGACACAGGATTGTTTCTTGCATTGCCATGAGATAATCCTTCCACCAATAAATTGACATCCTCCTGATGTTGTTTTCTTGTCAATGTTGCAGCCACCATAGTCACTGTCAGAGTATCCATAGAGATTGAAATCACTATTTCTTGGATACCAGAGACCTAGTTTAGGTGCTCCTTTGAGGTATCTGAGGATTCTCTTTGCAGCAGCTAGGTGAGACACCTTTGGAGCAGCCTGATATCTTGCACAAATGCATGTGGCAAACATGATATCTGGTCTACTTGCAATGAGATACATCAGAGAACCAATAATTGCTCTATACTGATGTTGATCAGTATCCTCCCCCTCAAGGTCAGGGCAAAGATTATGGTTTCTGGGTATGGGTGTCTTGGCTGGTTTACAGTCTTCATTTCAAATCTTTCTAAAATGTCTGAGACATACTTAGATTGACTTATGAAGAACCCTTCCTTCATCTGTTTCACCTGGATTCCAAGGAAGAAGTCCATTTTTCCCATGGAACTCATCTCAAACTTCTGCTTCATAATGCTTTCAAAGTCCTTGCACATTTGGTCGTTTGAAGAACCAAATATGATGTCATCAACATAGACTTGTACTAGCAAAATGTCTTCTCCACTCTTTCTGATGAAAAGAGTCTTGTCAATGGTACCTCTAGTGTATCCATTCTTCAGGAGAAACTGAGACAAGGTCTCATACCACAGCCTAGGTGCTTGGTGCAGCCCATATAGAGCTTTATCCAGCTTGCACACATAGTTGGGGTGCTGTGGGTCTTCAAATCCTGGAGGTTGACACACATAGATTTCCCTGTCTATATCCCCATATAGAAAGCACACTTGACATCAAGTTGGTAGACTGTGAAGTTCTTGGATGCAGCATAAGCAAGGAAGATTCTAACTGCCTCAAGTCTTGCAACAGGTGCAAGACATCAGTATAATCAATTCCTTCCTCCTGGGTGTACCCTTGAACTACTAGTCTTGCCTTGTTCTTGATAATCAAGCCTCTATCATCTTTCTTGTTCCTGAATACCCATTTTGTGCCTATGGGTACTTGACCAGATGGTAGTGGGCATAGATTCCAGATCTTTTGTCTTCTGAATTGAATCAGCTCCTCCTGCATCGATTCAACCCAACTACTATCCTTTAAGGCATCTTCTATCTTCTTTGGTTCCATCTGAGACAAGAAGCATGAGTACAAGCAGACATTCCCATGATGAGTTTGTCCTCTTGTTCTCACACCCTCAGAGACATTCCCTATGATGTTCTCAGTTGGATGAGTGTTGTGAATCCTAAGACGAGGAATCACTTCCAGTTGCAGAGATAAGTCTAGGTTAGACATATTCTGATCAGGAACTGGATCACTCTGTCCAACTGCTGTTTCAGAGTCATTCAATGAGGACTGATTGAATGATTGAGAAACATCATCAATGGTTGGTTGTGAAGTAGTATTAATAGTTGCCTGTTCCTTCAGAATACCACTTCCCTCAACCTGGTGTTGTAGTGGATCACCTGAGGAACTTTGAGGTTGATCAAGTGATTCACTTGTTGAAGCTTCACTATTTCTGGAGATAGTTACACTGTCAGATCTGTGAATAGTTGAAGCTTGTTGTCCTTCAGCTCTTGGAGAATTTGGAATAGGTATTGGAAGCTCATATAGTTGACCTGCATCAGCATCAGCATCACTTTGAGCACCTGTTCCAGCTGAAACATTCTCACAAGATGGTTTAGAATAGTTTGGAAACAATTCTAAATCAAAGATATACTCAGGTCCATTCCCCCTAACACAAGGAGTGTGCTCATTAACAACTATGTTGGATGACTCCTCAAATTGTTGATTCTTGATAATGTATACTCTATAAGCTTTGGAGCTAGAAGATTATCCAATAAAGATAGCATCATCCAACTTCTCAGCAAACTTTGCCAAGTTGTCCTTTGTGTTAAGTATGGTACACCTGCAGCCAAAGGACCTTAGAAAGCCAATGAACGGTGGCCTCTTGTTCCATAACTCATAAGGGGTTTTTCCATGGGGCTTCACTACAAGAACCCTGTTCTGCACATAGCATGCAGTGCTGACTGCCTCTGCCCAGAATGTTAGAGGCAGCTTTGAATCAGCTAACATGGTCCGAGCAGCCTCAATAAGTGTCCTATTCCTCCTCTCAGCAACACCGTTTTGTTGAGGAGTTCTGGGAGCACTGTATTGTCTGGCAATCCCTTTTGAGTCACAGAATGAGTCAAGAACGAAGTTCTTAAACTCAGTCCCTTGATCACTTCTAATAATCTTAACCTTGTGATCAATTTGATTTTCTATTTTAAGAATAAAAGATTTTAAAGTTTCAGCAGTTTCATCTTTACTTCTTAAAAAGAATACCCATGTAAATCTTGTAAAATCATCAACGATCACAAGGCAGTATGATTTCCTTCCAATGCTCATTATACTTGTGGGACCAAAGAGATCCATGTGCAATAAGTGTAATGGAGTAGTGATAGAGTTAACACATTTGGATTTATGAGATGATCTGTGTTGTTTCCCTTTCAGGCATGCAACACAGTTATCTTTGCAGAAAAATTCCTTTTTAGGCAAACCATGTACCAAGTTATTTTTAGCCAATTTATTCATTGTTTTAAAATTCACATGACACATGCGTTTATGCCATAGTGTTGACTCATCACTATCAGCTTTGGAAAGAAAGCATGATACTTCACCCATAGGAGAAGTTGTTCATATCTAGCTTGTACATATCCCCTTTCCTGGGAGATCTGAGAAGCACCAATTCCGGAGGAATTGTCATCCCTGGTTGAGGATAATGCACTCATGTTCTGTGAAAAGCATCTGATGCTTCTGGTCACAGAATTGAGAAACACTTAACAGATTGTGTTCAAGCTGTTTGACAAAGTGAACTTTGTCAATGTTTATTCTGCCATTGGATATACTTCCTCTGCCAGAAATATATCCTCCGGCCTCACCTCCAAATTGGACAGGCCCTCCATCAAGTTCTGGAATTGTTGAAGGAGAGATCTGTTCCCTGTCATGTGCCTGGAGCATCCACTATCTACAATCCAGATATTGTTGTTCTTGTCAAATGGATGTCCCTGCACATAAGATGAGATGGTTAGTTTTGTTTGGAAGCCCAAGCCTTGCAGGTCTTGGGCTCTTCCAAAGATAGTGACATAATTGAACCAAAAGATATGCAATGGGGTTCAATAGAGGTCATTGTTGAAGAAGAGGTTTGGGCTGCAGCATCTTCCTTGATCTTCCAATCCATCCTTTGGTTGATCTTTGAGGATGAGCTTGTTGAAGCTTTTGCAGCATGGTCTTCTTCCGAAGCTTCTCTCTTTTCGGAAGAAGCCTTCACCACCTTTTCTTCCGAAGTAGTCTTCTTCTGAGATGGTTTCAAGGGAGCCTTCTTGTTCTTCCGAACCTTAGAAGGTTTGGATTCCGAAGCCATTTTCCCTTCGGAAGAAGTAGTTTCTTCCGAAAGCAACTTGGCTTCCGAGACCAACTTTCCCTTTTTCATCATTTGGACCTTTTGAAGTGGTCCAACTGAGAAACCTTCTCTGACTCCTTCTTGTCTAACATTATTTGCATAATGTGTGCTTGCTGGATTGTAGTAACAATCTTTAGCCATGTGGTTGTGCAGACCACACATTATGCATGCAATGTTAGTCTTCAACAACTTGCAGGTTGCTGTTTCTTGGGTTTCTTCTCGTCATCAACAACTTTCCCTTTTAACTTCTGATCCTTCAGTAGGACAGGAGTGCTGGTACTACACTCCTTTCCTGAATCAGGAGTACCTACCACTTGAAATCCGGCAGAAATGAAGACACCCTTTTGCTTAGGGTCAAACTTAAGCTTGGACTCTGCAACCTTCTTGGCAGTCCTTCTAGCAGCTTTAGCTCTGCTTCTTCTTGCCTTGGTGGTCAGGATTTGATCATCACAGGTGGAGATGAGTGTATCCTCCTGTCTCTCCCCTGTGAAGGCCACTATTTTCACTTCATCCTCTAGTTCCAATGGAGAAGGGTCAGCAGTTGGAACCTCTTGCTCTTCAGTACCACATCTAGGTAGTCTAATAGACTCATAAGAGTGTGGTGGAGCTATTTCACTGGTTCCCAACCCTTCTTTGTTTTGATAAAACATTTTGGAATGAGAGGTTGATGCAAGAATAGTTTGGAAGCTTTGCTCAGCAATAGCTTGCTTCCTGGCCTGAGCCTCAGCTGTGACTAACTGGGCTTGCACTTCGGAAAGTTTGGAGATCAGATCTTTGATTTGAGTCTTATAGTTAGTCTTTTCATGTTTTAAAAGACACAGTTTTCTCTAACTCATCAATTTTCCTTTGATAGTCAGATTCAGCTCTCTTAAAGTCAGATTTTAGCACATTTAAAGACTCAACCTCAGATCTGATTTCCGAAATGTAATCCTCATACAATTTAACTTTAGCAATACAGGCAGCAGTACAAAGATGTTCATATACCTGATCATCATCTGTTCCGGCCATGAGTGCTTGAGCGGGAGTCACATCCTGTACCATGAAGCTCCAGTCAACTTCCTGAGCAACAGCAGCTGTTTCAGTTGACTTTTCTTCATGCTTGGGAGCAGTGGGATGTGTGGAGGCCTGTGGGGTTCCTGGGTTGTTCTTGGGAGCCTTGCATTCCCTAGTAAAGTGACCAAGTTGGTTGCAGTTGTAACACCTTGCTTTGCTCTTATCAAACCCAAACTTGCTGTTGACTGGGTTTTGAGGGAATTACCTTCCAGTTCTCTTGAAGAACTTCTTCGCTCTGTAAGTTAAAAGAGCCATCTGCTGGACAATGTCCATATACTCCACATCATCTGGACTGAAGCACTCAAGATCATCAAAGCAGTATTGAAAATCACCAGAGTGTCCACTTCCAGAAACGAAGGCACAACCGTCCTGATAGGAGTTGTGTTGAACCTTTTGAGACTTTGGAGTCTCAGGCAGAGTAATGAAGGGTCCAGTATGTGAGTTGTCAGGGTAGCATACAACTGATGCTGTGGTTCTATGCTTTCCCTTTCAACCACATGAAGGGCTGAACTCAGTTGATTATTGGAGTGATCAGAGGAGTTCTACATATTCATCTCCATCTGAAATGCACTTAGGATACCATACAACTCTGTGAGAGAAAGAGTCTTAAGGTCCGAAGTTCTCCTAATGACAACACAGTAGTGAATCCATAGTTTAGGAAGAGAGACATAAACTTCCTAACTATGTCTCTGTTCCAAGAGCTACTCCAATATCCGCCAGAGTATCTACTAGCTCAACATACCTGAAGTATTGTTGAGTCAAGGTCTCACCAGCCTTGAAAGTAAAGTTCTCAAACTGCTGCTTCAAGAGATCTTTCTTGTTCTCTTGGGTTTCCTTGGATCCCTCATACATCAGCTTCAATGCTTCCCATAAATCTTTAGCAGTCTTGCACTTCTTGAAGCGTATGTAGACGGAGTTGGGGAGAGCAGTTTGGAGACAAGTCATAGCCCTTTGATCTAGCTCTATTCTCTTCTTCCTCTGAGTAATCATCAACATCTTTTGGAATGATGCGATTACCAGTGGCAGATGTAGTGCTTGGTATGAAAGGACCATTGACAATGGAGTCCCACATCCTTGAATCTTGACACTTGATAAAGCCTTCCATCCTGATACACAATGTGTCAAAGTCTTCAGGGGTGATCATTGGGGACTTGGTCAAGGTACCAGTTTCCATATCAGCCTTGGAGAGAGCGGCCATTTGAGTGAGTGGATTGTAGTGAGGAGTGAAAAACAGGTTGATTTGGATGGTAAGATCTCACAATCAAGAGCCTGGTGCTCTGATACCAATTGCAGGATCGGATTTGTGGGGTTTTTCTCTCAACTCACTGTGAATCAACACTCAGCAAGCAGTCTTATGAAGAGTTGATCACAATATATCAAGTAACAAGCAGTAAGAAAATTTAACACAGCAGGTAAATTTTCAAGGTACTTTTATATATTGCTTCTCAACTCAAAGGATTACAAGACACTTGGACTCAAATCGCTTGTCTAAAGAGTTACAGGGAGAAGATATATATAATACTACCTATAGGAGGATATACTTTGATACCAGCTGGACACCTCTAACCTTACATCTATACTACAAGACTCTAGGTGAGGTCTTTCAGACATTTTGTCTGAAAGTTGGTAGTCAGGACATGTCCCTGACTTACCTTTTGTCACCAACTAAAGTTGGTAACATGTACTATCATAAAAAGGTGAACAGTAGAATAAAGTATGGTCAACAACATGGCTCTTTAGGAAGATGCCATGCTGTATCAGAGGTCTGCAGCGGACTGTCAGTGACCATACTTTTATCTGCTGGACATAGCAATGTCTTCCGAAGGATAAAGTACTTCGGAAGAATAACTTCTTCCGAAGCCACTTATACTTCGGAAGACTGCTTCTTCCGAGGCTTGGAGTCTTCTTTGTCTTCGGAAGCAGACTTTGTCTTCAGCTCTTTCATCAGACTTTGTCTTCGGAAGCTCTTTCAGACTTTGTCTTCGGAAGCTTTTTCATCAGACTTTGTCTTCAGCTCTTTCATTAGACTTTGTCTTCGGAAGCTCTTTCAGACTTTGTCTTCGGAAGCTCTTTCATCAGACTTGTCTTCGGAAGCTCTTTCAGACTTTGTCTTCGGAAGCTCTTTCATCAGACTCTCGGAAGATCTCTTCTCAGCTTCGGAAGCCTTTGAATGTAGTACCAGAAATTGACTATGAAGTGGTTTTGGTTGCACCAGCCTTATCATGATCCAACATCAACAGACATCTACAGGCACTTACAGAAACTTTCATGTAAGGACCTACTCCCACGTTTTTCCCGAAAGCCGGGACTCGACTATGCATCTTCTCGAGTGCAACAACCCTAATTGTCCCTCCTATACCTTGGGGACTCATACTAGGACCTCATACAACACGCCCAAGTCCACAATCATACCTTAAACTTACTACACGATATTACACCCAAATGGGTCAAGCATACACATTTCGATAAACAGGTTTATATGTGTTCCAGCCCCAAGATCGTTTAAAACAAGTAAATAAGGGGTCCTAGAACTCACCTGTACTTAATGATTAGCTTCTCAATCAAGCTATGAAAGAGAAGGTCGCACTACACCGCCTGCAGGTAGATTAACAGTCAAAAGAGTTAATTTCTATCTAAATTCGCTACTAAGTTCGCTGCTAGTTTCGCTAAGTAACTAGCAGTTTCGCTGCTATATTCGCCAGCAGTTTCGCTAGAAAATCAGCAGTTTCGCTGCTATATTCGCTGGAAGGTTCGCGTTCGCTAGCAGTTTCGCTGCCAGTTTTGCTGCCAGTTTCGCCCAACTTTTATTGGATAGCATTGTCGACGAACTTATCAACGGAACTATAGTTTCGCCCCAGCGAAACTATAGTTTCGCTGGAACTACTCTTAGTTTCGCTGGACGAACTTATAGTTTAGCTGGATGAGTGCTTAATTTCGCAGAACGATCTGAAATTTACAAATCAGCCCATTTTGACCCAAAACTTCAATCTTTTACACCCAAAACCTTGGGTTATCATCCAGGAACATATATCTAAGCTTTATACAGGTTTTCTTGCATAAAACGTGGGTTTTTTGGCGATTCTTGCCACTTTCAAAAACCCAAAAACTAGAATCCGGGGTTTTCACCAAAACGAACAATTAAACGATGTTTCTTACCTGGATTCTTGTTGTTTGGAAGACCACAAACGCCAATCTTCGATCTCTTGACCAACCGAGCCTCGAATCAACACTTTCTCTCTCTACACTCTCCCTCTAGAAATTGAGTGTTAGGTGTAAATGAGAGTTGCTTAGCTGATCCGTCTATTATATGTATCAGGCGTTCCCGGGACTTTAAACTCGTCAAGCTCACGACCCGAAGCGTTAACTTGGTCTAACACCCATAACCAGCCTATCTTATTAAATGGTCTCGTCTGAGCCCATTATTATTATTTGACTTGCTTAAAAATTTTCCGGGTGTTACAAGTCCACCCCCTTATTTAGGTTTCATCCCCGAAACCTGTTATTCCTCGAACAAGCGTGGTAATGCTGCCTCATTTCATCTTCTGTCTCCCACGTTGATTCGGATCCCTTCCTGTGCCTCCACTGTACACGCACAAGAGGAACCACTTTATTTCGCAGCCGCTTCCCTTTTCTGTCAATGATTGCCACTGGTTGCTCCACATAATTGAGCCGTTCATCTACTTCGATATCCTCCAGTGGAACAATCCTATCTTCATCGGCTAAACATTTTCTCAGATGAGATACGTGGAAGGTTGGGTGAATTCCACTCAACTGATCTGGCAATTCCAACCTATAGGCCACCTCTCCCATACGGGCAATGATTCGGAAAGGGCCTATATACCGCGGGCTCAGTTTGCCTCGTTTCGGAACCGAATAATTCCTTTCCAAGGTGAGACCTTCAACATCACCCGGTCACCCACCTGGAACTCAATCGGTCTGCGTCGTTTATCGGCATACGACTTCTGTCTGTCTTTGGCTGCCTTCATGTAAGCCTTGATCCTTTCAAGCTTATCAGTCGTAGCCTCGACCACCTCGACGCTCCCTAATTCCTTCTGACCAATATCACCCCAACAAGCGGGTGTCCAGTATCTCCTACCATATAGCATCTCATAAGGTGGCATGCCAATGCTGGCATGATAGCTGTTATTGTATGAGAATTCAGCTAATGGCAGGTGGTCGTCCCAACTTCCTCCAAAATCGATCACACACGCCCGAAGCATGTCTTCGAGTGTCTGGATCGTCCTCTCAGACTGACCGTCCGTCTGAGGGTGATAAGCCATGCTGATATGTAGTCTCGTCCCCATCGTATCATGGAATCTCTTCCAGAATTTCGATGTAAAACGGGTGTCACGATCCGACACGATGGACACCGGCACGCCATGACGAGCTACGATTTCTTTGATGAATAGATCCGCCAATCTTTCAGATGAATACGTCTCGCGGATCGGTAAGAAGTGGGCGCTTTTCGTCAAACGATCAACTATCACCCATATAGCATCATACCCTTTCGGGGTACGTGGTAGCTTCGTGATGAAATCCATGGTGATGTGCTCCCACTTCCACTCGGGTATATCCAACGGTTGGATCTTCATGTAAGGTTTCTGGTGCTCTACCTTTACTTGTAAACAAGTCAGGCACTTACTCACGTACTCCACCACATCACGCTTCATACCCGGCCACCAATAATCTTTCTTCATGTCTTGGTACATCTTGGTAGCACCGGGGTGAATGGAGTATCAGTCTTATGGGCCTCATCCATGATCTTTCCACGTAGATCCCCGTACTGAGGAATCCACATTCGCCCAAATCGGGTCTTAACACCAAGAGTGTTCTCACCCAGTTCTGTAACTAGACCTCTCATCCTTTCGGAGTTAAGACGATCTTCTTTCAAAGCCTCGTCTTGGAACTCCTTAACCTGTGTCATCACATCAGAGGTCATAATTAGCTGATAAGCCTTCACCCGAATCGGCTCGGGCCTTTCCTTTCGGCTAAGGGCATCCGCTACCACGTTGGCTTTGCCCGGATGGTAGTGGATCTCATAATCATAGTCTTTTATCAGCTCTAACCATCGCCTTTGCCTCATGTTTAGATCTTTCTGCTCGAAGAAGTACTTCAAGCTTTTGTGGTCCGTGAAGATGGTGCACTTCGTCCCGTATAGATAGTGCCGCCAAATCTTCAACGCGAAAACCACCACAGCTAGTTCTAGATCGTGCGTGGGATAGTTGACTTCGTGGGTCTTCAGTTGTCGAGACGCATAGGCTATTACTCTTCCGCGTTGCATCAATACGCAACCTAGCCCAGAATAAGATGTATCTGAATAGACCACTAAGTCTTCATTTCCCTCGGGCAATGTCAAGACAGGAGCTTGTGTCAGTCTCGTCTTTAACTCCTCTAAGGCGTCCTCCTGTTCTCGACCCCACACGAACTTTACGTCCTTGCGAGTCAATTTTGTCAAAGGCGAAGCTATCTTGGAAAAGTCTTGAATAAATCTTCTATAGTAGCCCGCCAATCCCAAGAAGCTGTGAATCTCGGATGGCGTCCTTGGTGACTTCCATTGCATCACGACCTCAACCTTTGCTGGGTCCACCATTATTCCCCTTGCATTTACCACGTGACCCAGAAATTGCACCTCGCGTAACCAAAAAGCACATTTGGAGAACTTAGCATACAGTTTCTCCTTCCTCAAGGTCTCCAACACCTCCCGAATATGGCCGGCATGCTCTTCTTCGCTCCTGGAATAAATCCGTATATCATCGATAAACACTATTACTGATTTATCCAACATTGGCCGACACACTCGATTCATCAAATCCATAAAAGCAGCCGGCCCGTTGGTCAAACCAAAAGACATAACGAGGAATTCGTAGTGACCGTAGCGCGTACGAAAAGCTGTTTTAGGGATATCCTGTTCCTTTACTTTTAGCTGATGATAGCCCGACCGAAGGTCTATTCATGAAAACCAACTGGCGCCTTGAAGCTGATCGAACAGATCATCGATTCTCGGCAAGGGGTATCTATTCTTCACCGTCAACTTATTCAGCTCGCGGTAGTCGATGCACATCCTCATACTACCATCTTTCTTCTTTACGAACAGAACCGGAGCACCCCAATGTGAGATACTCGGCCTAATGAACCCCTTATCTAGCAGGTCTTGCAACTGCTCCATCAACTCTTTCATTTCCGTCGGAGCCAATCGGTATGGTGCTTTGGCAACAGGTTGAGCACCCGGTATCAGGTCAATCTGGAACTCGATCTCTCGGTCAGGTGGCAATCCTGATAAGTCTTCCGGGAATACGTCTGGAAATTCACACACTACCGGTACATCGGATAGTTGTGGTGTTGGCTCCTCCACATTCTTTACATAACATAAGTAGGCACTACATCCACGCCTCATACACTTTCCCGCCACCGCCATTGAGATCACTTTCGGAATCGTCGTAACCCGATCGCCGTATATTGTTACCGGACTCCCGTCAGCCGCCGTCAGTCTAATCATCTTCTTTCGGCACACAATATTCGCTTCGTAGGTTGCTAACCAATCCATCCCTAATACTACATCAAATCCTCCTAGGGGCATCACATGTAACTTGGTAGCAAACCTATGACCTTCTAATTCTACGGCACAGTCCTCTATCACATCCGTAACCCTAGTGGACTTACCAATAGCAGCTTCTACGTCAAAGGACTCATCGAGGCATTTACTTCTAACAGGCAGTTTAGCACAGAAAGTAGTAGAAATAAAACTCCTACTGGCGCCCGAATCAAATAATACAGAGGCTAAAGTTTGGTTTATCAGGAACGTACCGGACACAACGTCAAGGTCCGTCCTAGCCTCTTCTTGCGTCATCGTGAATGCCCTGGCCTTTGCCCTCGATTCTTCTCCTCCCGTCTTCTTCACCCCTAAGCCCTCAGCCCTCGGCTTCTTACAGACTTTGCTCATATGACCACTTTCCCCACAGTTAAAACATTTGCCTGTCCGGCAATCCTTGGCCATATACGCTGTCTTTCCACACTTAAGCAGATGTTTGATCCCCACTTGCACTCCCCCGAGTGCTCTCTTCCACATTGGCCACACTTCCTCAACCCAGCTCCTGACATGACCACACGGCGGTCATCCGCCCTTGCCTTCTTGTTACTTGTCGAGGTATCGCCTCGACCAAACCTCTTCCCCTGCTAGTTTCTCTCACCACCTCCCTTCTTACTACCCTCAGCCTTCACCACCACAGCCCGCTCATCATATAGCCTTCCTGCCAAATCCACTGCCGACCTAAAAGTGCTCGGTCGGGCAGTAATCAAATGCTTGCGGATATCAGCTGGCAGCCCCTGAATATACCGATTGATCTTTCCAGACACCGGCGTCACCTGATCCAGCACCATTCTCGCCATCTCATTGAATTTGGTGGTGTACTATTGGTGGGTCATCGTCCCCGCCTCCAACTGCAGGAACTCTCTCTCCACTTTATCCATCTCCCGACGAGGACTGAACTCCTCGATCACCATCCTTTTCAGCTCGGACCACTTCATTCTTCCGATGGCCCTGCTACCCTCAGCCTGGACTATGTTGTCCCACCAGTATAAGGCCGAACCCGTAAAAGAGTGGGTAGCAAACTTCACTTTCTTGTCCTCCCGGCAATCACTAATATCGAGGACAGCCTCCATTTCTCTCACCCATTGGTGAGCATCAGCAACGGTGCCAGAACCGTCAAAAGTAGGGGCTTGCACCTCATAAACGCCCCGTAGTTACAACCCCGTGTTGACTCATGCACTGGCTCCTCCTCCTCTTCCTCTTCATCATCGAAAGAACCGTTTCCGGCTCTTGTTGCTCCTGTCTTCCTGAGGACCTATTCCTCTCCTTCCTTTCACCTTCCCTGACAGCCTTAATCACTTCGATCACCACAGACGGTAAGATCGTCTGCATGACCTGATGCACCTCTTCAACCACTGCCCCTTTTACCGAGGCCCTCAAGTTGGTGCTCTCGTCTACTCCCTCCTGATGAGGGGTCTCGTTTTCCTCATGAACCACCTTCCTTACCCTAGGTCTCCCTCTCGTGACACGCGGTTTAGCACCACGTCCGCCACCACCTCCACCCCGGGAAGCTTTGGAAGATCTACCACCAGCCATTTTCTATCTCACACTGAAAGGTTCAAATACTAACACGGTCATTCAAGGAAATAGCTCAGTTTATGTCAAGCATAGTAAGTCCCTAATTACAGTTGCCAGTTGTGATTAGCCACTTACATTACTCTTCGCACCCTGAGCATTACCTGTCCTGACTACATTAGCATCTAAATCTAACAGTACACATATACCACATACATACGCACATAATATCAAATAATCTTTAAGAAAATACCTGATGGCACGCAGCTACTCAGATGGCATTCCCTTTCTTTCCGTCCCAATTTCAGTTTAAGTTTAGGTTTATATTGAAAATTTACCCGTTTAACTTAAACTTTGGCTCTGATACTAACTTGTAAGGCCCCGTTCTCGGGCACCTCACAGTTGGTCATTCATCGCACATAAAACGTATATTTGTATAAACTCAATATAATCATGCAGCGGAATTTCTAAGATAAACTTTTCTTTTACTATAAATACTTTTGCCATTTAATATAACGTACGTCAATTACAAAACATCTAATGTTGCATTACATCACAAAAGCGCTATTACAAAATATTACATCGTTACTGATTACAAAATGGTCATAAACAGTGACCTCTAGTATAGAAATATTAAATTTTTCATCATAAAGAAGATTCCTTAAGTAATCCCGTTTATCGGGATCCTAAAGGAATCTTGCACTTGCATGCAACATAATGTGTTGCGTGCATTATGGCCCCACAAGACATTGCGTGGCAGCATTATCAAAAGGAGAATGCCATCCCAAAAAAGCTGAGTAGCCGCCTCGTGCCATCCCCAGCAATACACCTGCCAACTGGAAACACATAAAAAGTCAGCGTTGCTGAGTGAGTTCTAGTTTTAAAATAAACATACTTCGTTTTCATTAAAACCATTCTTTTCGCGATCATACATTATACATACATGTAGATAATATCTTTATTATCTCTTTCATTCATTCGTTCATTCATTATACATCATTATCTTTCACTTCTTATCTAGATCCTGTCAGGCTTTACCCACTTCATGGCACACAGCCATAATTACTGTGGTTGAATGACAAAGATCTCGTTACGTTTATTCGTTATACATTTCATTCATGAACATTCATCATACACATACACAGATAATATTTATTATTATCTGCATCATTCGTTCGTTACATCTTTATCATTCAGTTCTCATATGGATCCTGTCAGGCTTTACCCACTTCATGGCACGCAACCATGATTACTGTGGTCGAATGACAAGGATCCCGTTTCATCTTTCCTTGCACATTGGATATATTTTGTACCACTACCATGTGCTATACCTCGATCAGTCTTATCTACCGGGCCGAGGTCAATAAATGAACAACAAAGCGTATGCCACGGTACTAGAGGTAAGCGGTAGGGGCACCATACATATGGTCAATCACCAAGAAGGACCCGTTTACCTTATCCAATGCTTGCAAGACTTCTTTCGTTCGTTCGTTCGTTAATGCATGTATTCATCATCGTATTACTCATTCATTCATTCATTAATACATGCATTCATCTTCATGTTCTTCTTTCTTTATCTTTCACTTTACGTTACATAATACTTCGTTTATTCGATGTCATAATACGTAAAGTCATGAAAAGGTATACATACATCATTGTAAGGAACACACATATATCAGTCATACATCATCATACATGGCATCATACATACATAGCCTACATCAACAGACATCTTCAGGCACTTACAGAAACTTTCATGTAAGGACCTACTCCCACGTTTTTCCCGAAAGCCGGGACTCGACTATGCATCTTCTCGAGTGCAACAGCCCTAATTGTCCCTCCTATACCTTGGGGACTCATACTAGGACTCATACAACACACCCAAGTCCACAATCATACCTTAAACTTACTACACGATATTACACCCAAATGGGTCAAGCATACACATTTCGATAAACTGGTTTATATGTGTTCCAGCCCCAAAATCGTTTAAAACAAGTAAATGAGGGGTCGTAGAACTCACCTGTACTTAATGATTAGCTTCTCAATCAAGCTATGAAAGAGAAGGTCGCACTACACCGCCTGCAGGTAGATTAACACTCAAAAGAGTTAATTTCTGTCTAAATTCGCTACTAAGTTCGCTGCTAGTTTCGCTAAGTAACTAGCAGTTTCGCTGCTATATTCGCCAGCAGTTTCGCTGGAAAATCAGCAGTTTTGCTGCTATATTTGCTGGCAGGTTCGCTAGCAGTTTCGCTGCCGGTTTTGCTGCCAGTTTCGCCCAACTTTTGTTGGATAGCATTGTCGGCAAACTTATCAACGAAACTATAGTTTCGCCAGTTTCGCTGGAACTACTCTTAGTTTCACTGGACGAACTTATAGTTTCGCTGGATGAGTGCTTAATTTCGCAGAACGATCTGAAATTTACGAATCAGCCCATTTTAACCCAAAACTTCAATCTTTTACATTCAAAACCTTGGGTTATCATCCAGGAACCTATATCTAAGCTTTATACATGTTTTCTTGCATAAAAACGTGGGTTTTTTGGCGATTCTTGCCACTTTCAAAAACCCAAAACTAGAATCCGGGTTTTTCACCAAAACGAACAATTAAACGATGTTTCTTACCTGGATTCTTGTTGTTTGGAAGCCCACAAACGCCAATCTTCGATCTCTTGACCAACCGGCCTCGAATCAACACTTTCTCTCTCTACACTCTCTCTCTAGAAATTGAGTGTTAGGTGCAAATGAGAGTTGCTTAGCTGATCCGTCTATATATATGTATCAGGCATTCCCGGGACTTTAAACTCGTCAAGCTCACGACCCGAAGCGTTAACTTGGTCTAACACCCATAACCAGCCTATCTTATTAAATGGTCTCGTCTGAGGCCATTATTATTATTTGACTTGCTAAGAAAATTTTCCGAGTGTTACATAATTAAGGCAATTTAGAAAATTCCAGCTTATGCAAAGTTTTTAAAAGAGTTGTGTACATTTAAAAGAAGGAAAGGGTGCCTAAACGGGTTTAAACTAACTGCAAGGGTGAGTGCAATCGTGGAGGGAACCCTCCCATTCAAGCTCCAAGATCTGGGATCACCATTGATAGATATCCAAGTGGGTGATTTCAAAATGTCTAAGGCGTTATTGGATCTTCGAACCGGGGTGAGTATCCTCCCGGGAAGTTTATATGACCAATACGATTTTGGTCCATTGAAACGGGTAGAGACAATAGTGGTGTTAGCCGATTTGTCTCATAAACTTCCTAGGGGATTGTGCGGGATGTGATTATGCAGGTGAAAGAGTTTTATTATCCCATTGACTTTTTGGTTTTGGATTATGTTTCGGTTGATCCAAACCACAACCCAAATGTTATTTTGGGACGACCATTTTTGAACACAGCTCATGCACGGATTGATTACAGGTATGGTACAGTACAAATGGCATTTGGTAAATGCCAAATAAGTTTAAATGTGTTTGCTAACAACTCTTATTTTGATGATGATGATGTGTGTTTTATGGCAGATGAATTTGATGAGTATGACCCTCATGAGTATGAGGAAGATTCGGTGGAGGTTTGTTTGTGTGATTTTTCTAAACAGGTACAGGTTTATGCATTAAGGATGGAGGAGCAAAAACAAGATGTTTTGGCTGTACAGGAAGGGAGGCCATCATGGACTCATCAATTGAAAGTCTACCGGCTGAAATTAATTCCAATACAAAGCCATCTTTGGAATGTCCACCCAAGATTGAGTTGAAGATTCTACCGGATCACTTGACGTATGTGTTTTTGGGAGAAGAGAAAACATTGCTGATCATCATAGCATCCAACTTGGAGGAAGCTCAAGAACATAAACTTTTGAAGGTGTTAAAAGCAAACAAGGCCGCAATTGGGTGGACAATAGCCGATTTGAAGGGTATTATTCCTTCTGTAGTGATGCACAAAATCATTACTACCGAAGACGCAAAACCAACTCGTGAGACTCAAAGGAGGTTAAATCCCAATATGAGTGTCACACCCCCGCTTATAGCGGAAACACGAGGATGTAACGGACGGGATCGTCATAACACATTGTTAATTAATAGAGATGCAATAATTAATGAAAGATAACGTGTCATGACGTCACCCGACACAATGGAAACTTGTGTCGTAGTTAGTCAAATCCACGACAACATAGTCATAACCAATAGTCCAAAACACAATAAGTAATCCCAGATCCAACAAGCACACCATCAAAACATCCAGACATAATTGGTCCAAAGTGCCATAAATAAATAAGACGAAATAAAAATCCAAAATAGTCTAATGCTCCTGAAAGAGCGGTCCCATCTAAGTCCACATCCATTCCACTTATGCATTGTTACCTGAAAAGACATGCTCATAAAGGTCAACATACGTTGGTGAGTTCACAGGTTTAATGTACAAAACTTGTCGTGTATCCATGTAAAACAGAAAAGAGAGTGTGTGAGTAAGAGAACATAGTAGCCATAGAATCCATACAAATTAATAGTCATGCCCATGTCCACAATCGGATTATATTCACCCAAGGGCTCGCACAAGGCCAAGTTGGTCTGGATTAGCATACCAACAACAAGGGTGGGGTGTCAGCCCGTTAGTACTAACAATACCTCTCCATGACAGTCCAGTCCACATACAGTCTAAGTGCAGATAGCATATTGTAAGAGCTCTAGATTAAATCCTATGGTCCAAACCACACACAAGTTATTTATAACATGGCGCAGAACAAAACATTTGAGCAAGCTTTTCCCCCAAGAAAATATATTAAAAAGGGGCCGTGAAACTCACCTTGAGCGTGATAAAATAAATAGAACAAACACTCCAAGAACACGAGCAACGAACGTTCAAACACCTATAATAATTATGATTAGAACTTAAACACGTTCTATGAGGAAAGGAGTACGTTCGGTCGGTTTCGGGTCGGTTCGAGTTTAACACGCGGCACTCACACAATTTGATATACAACCAACACACCATGTAATAATAATGCTAATTATATTGTTAGTAATAATAATAAGGTTATTTTTATTAATAAAATAATAATAATAATAATGATATAATAATAATAATAATAATAATAATAATAATAATAATAATAATAATAATATAATAATAATAATAATAATAATAATAATAATAATAATAATAATAATAACACTCAAAATCAAAAGGAACACACACATTATTTCACGCACTACATACATCATATATATATGCATACCTACAGTACTCAAACACACACACTAAAAGTATATATTTATACACATATATATATATATATATATATATGTTCACATGAATATACACACTCCTAGCATACTAGTACATGACAATATTCACAAATATCATTTATGCACATACAATATATTCATACAAATTCTTTCTACTCTCGACATCTATATACATACAATCACTGCTTATATACATATAGAGAGGCATACATACACAGCCGCATACATACAACATCGAACACCCATATCACACGCACGTATACATACACATACCGTCACATATATACACAAACGCAGCAGTAGCACACCCAGAAATATGTACAAACAATCCACACATATACATGTTTACACATTTGTACGTATAAGAACGCACACAAGCTGCCCGAAACATACATACACACATATACATCACTTTCACAGCCATATATTACATACATACACATTGCCACGCACACGTATGTGCATATACATACACACACACTGCACAAAACATACATACACACATATATATGACATACAAAGCATACACACACACATATACCCACGTACACAGCAGCAGAAGGCTGCTGTGTTTGTCCTCCTGCGCAACACACACACACACAGTCACACACAAATCAATTCGCAGGAGTATAAACACACATATATACATACATTCGTAACATATACGCACCCATACATACGGTTTACAGCATATACATATACATACGCACAAAATACATACATACGCGCGCACGAGAGCTTACGAAACAGCCCGAAACGAACCGAGTCAAACCGAGACGAAAACCGAAACGAAACGTAACGAAACGTAACGAAACGGAATAAAACGAGGTTCGAAACGACCGGATACCTGCGAAACGGCTAAACGGTGGTGCGACGGCAACCGACGGCGGCTAACGGCAGACGGCGGTGGTGCAATCGGCGGTCGGACGGTGACGGCAGGGAGGGTGTCGCGAGGGTTTGCAAGGTCGCGATGTTCGGCCTTACGTTGCAAAACATATATATATTTTTAGTATTTGCAAAATGGTCCATGGACTTTAAAATAATTAATCCCTCGAGTTTCATTAAATTACCATTTAAACCCTCAACTTATTAATTATGTTAATTATATAATACTAATAATAATATTAATATTAATAATAATTATAATAACAATCCTAATAATAATAGTGTTATTTACACTAATAACAATAATATATATTTTCATTAATTATCATTTATACGATATTAGTCAATTTTAGGTTCTTAATAATATTAGGGCTGGCACGAAACGGGTATACGAAAAGATTCGATAAAAAAATTGAATAAATTACGCACAATAATAAATGCACGGAAAGAATTAACGAGTTTCGAGTCAATTGACGGACCTGAAAGTGACGGATGTCACATGAGAGAGGTGGTAAAAAAGGAGGTCATCAAGTGGTTGGATGCGGGGATCATCTATTCCATTTTGGATAGTGCGTGGGTAAGTCCTACACAATGGTACCGAAAAAACCGGCATTCAGGTGATATAAAGATGAAAATGGTGAGCAAATCGCCACCCGACCGGTAACCGGGTGGCGAGTATGTATTGATTATAGAAAATTGAATTCGGTCACTTCAAAAGGCCATTTCCCATTACCCTTTATTGACCAAATCATTGAAAAAGATTCGAGTCAAAAATTTTATTGTTTTTTGGATGGGTATTCGGGATACAACCAAGTGGCCATTCATCCGGATGACCAACACAAGACCACCTTTACATGTCCATATGGCACTTCTGCATTTAGAAGGATGCCATTTGGATTGTGTAACGCTCCGGCCACGTTTCAACGTTGTATGATGAGCATATTTTCGGATATAGTTGGGGACACAATTGAGGTGTTCATGGATGACTTTTCTGTTTTTGGGCAAACTTTTGACACATGTCTTAATGAATTAGAAAAAGTTTTAAAAAGATGTGTCGAAATGAATTTGGTCTTAAGTTGGGAGAAAAGTCATTTTACGGTACAAGAGGGAATTGTTTTAGGACATGTTGTGTCCAACCGGGGAATGGAGGTGGACGATGCAAAAATAAAAGTTATTTCATCTTTTCCACCTCCAACAAATGTTAAAGGGGTTAGATCATTCTTGGGACATGCGGGATTCTACCGGAGATTCATCAAAGGTTTTAGTGTTATCACAAAACCTTTGTGTAATCTCTTGTTGAAAGATGTCCCTTATGAGTTTACTAATGAGTGTTTGCAAGCTTTTAATGTTTTGAAGGAACAATTAGTACAAGCTCCTATCTTACAACCACCGGATTGAACAAAGCCATTTGAAATTATGTGTGATGCAAGTGACAACATAATCGGGGCTGTTTTAGGCCAAAGGATTGATAAGAAACCTGTTGTGATTTATTATGCAAGCAAGACCTTGTCCGAAGCGCAATTGAATTACACCACAACTGAAAAAGAAATGCTTGCAGTGGTGTATGCTTTGGATAAATTTCGGTCTTACATTTGGGGGAGCAAAGTGGTTGTGTACTCCGATCATAGTGTTGTCCGTCATTTGATGGCTAAGAAGGATGCAAAGCCAAGATTGATAAGATGGTTTGTTATTGCAAGAGTTTGATCTAGAAATCCGGGATAAGAAAGGTTGTGAAAATGTTGTTGCAGATCATTTATCTCGGATTCCATTGGATGGAGTCGAAGATTCAAGTGAGATCAATGAGCAATTTCCGGATGAATATGTGTTAGCCATTTCTAATACACCTTGGTATGCCCACTTCGTTAATTATTTGGCCAAGAGTGTGATGCCACAACATTGGGTGAAGAGAAGGAGACAACAATTTTTGGCACAAGTGAAGCAATACATATGGGATGAACCCGACTTGTTTAAAATTGGTGCGGATCAAATTCCGGAGTCGGAAGTTAAAGAGATTTTGGCACATGCCCATTCATCCGCATGTGGGGATCATTTTAGTGGTCAAAAGACAGGTCACAAGGTTCTCACTTGTGGGTTTTATTGGCCTACAATTTTCAAGGATGCAAGAGATTATGCAAAGAATTGTTTGAATTGTCGAAAGATGGGAGGCATATTGTCACACCCCCGCTTATAGCGGAAACACGAGGATGTAACGGACGGGATCGTCATAACACATTGTTAAGTTAATAGAGTTGCAATAATGATGAAGACCAACGTGTCATGACGTCACCGGACACAAATGGAGACTTGTGTCCTGGTTAGTCAGTTCCACGACAAACATAGTCATACAAAACAATTAAGTATAAGTCCCACAACCGGGATAAAGTAAACAAATATGAAAAACAAGTAAATGTCAAATGCAACAGATGAAGACATCCAAGCTTAAATGATGTAAGCCTAAGGTCATCACTAAGGCAGCAACCCTACAATCCTCAATGATTGTTACCTGAAAAGATATGCTCAAAATGGTCAACATAATATTGGTGAGTTCGAAGGTTTAAATAATAACAAAACTTGATGCTGTGTAATAGTGTAGTAGGACATGCGTCCATACAGTTATAAGCAAGTAATATCACATGAGCGTCACAACTAAACCTGTGACGTACACAATGAATTTGTCGGAACATATTCATCCTAGACCCGTACCTGGCCATAGTTGGTAATTAACTAGTATACCAACCCTAGGATGGGGGTGTCAGCCTAATAGTACTATCAATATCTGTCCGTCGGCTCCAACACCGGAGTTAAATAGTTGTGAAACAGAACCACAAAGACAGCTCATGCATGTACCAAATAATTACTTACAAACATGCACACACAACAGCCCCAAAATAATTAAATATGTTTACAGCATAAAAAGGGTGAGCATACTTTTCCCCTTTAATTTGTAAATGATTAATATGAAAACGGGGCCGCGAAACTCACCTTGATATGAGAAGAATATGACATGAGCAAAAGCTTCAAAGAATGCGAGTAACGAAAGATCAAACACCTAAGATGTTAATTAAGTTATCAGACACGTTCAAGAGAAAAGGAATATGTTCGGTTGGTTTCGGGTCGGTTTGGGTTTGACGCGCGACTCACACTTAAAAAGTATGAATTACTTATACACTCCAACACGTTATAAGACTAGTAATGATAATAATAATAATAATAATAATAATAATAATAATAATAATAATAATAATAATAATAATAATAATAATAATAATAATAATAATAATAATAATAATAATAATAATAATAATAATAATAATAATAATAATAATAATAATAATAATAATAATAATAATAATAATAATAATAATAATAATAATAATAATAATAATAATAATAATAATATAATAATAATAATAATATAATAATAATAATAATAATAATAATAATAATAATAATAATAATAATAATAATAATAATAATAATAATAATAATAATAATAATAATAATAACAATAACAATAATAATAACAATAACAATAACAATAACAATAACAATAACAATAATAATAATAATAATAATAATAATAATAATAATAATAATAATAATAAAATAATAATATAATAATAATAATAATAATAATAATAATAATAATAATAATAATAATAATAATAATAATAATAATAATAATAATAATAATAATAATAATAATAATATAATAATAATAATAATAATAATAATAATAATAATAATAATAATAATAATAATAAAATAATAATAAAAATAATAATAAAAATAATAATAAAAATAATAATAAAAATAAAAATAATAATAATAAAAATAATAAAAATAATAAAAATAATATAATAATAACAATAATAACAATAATAACAATAATAACAATAATAACAATAATAACAATAATAACAATAATAACAATAATAACAATAATAACAATAATAACAATAATAACAATAATAACAATAATAACAATAATAACAATAATAACAATAATAACATAATAACAATAATAACAATAATAACAGTAATAACAGTAATAACAGTAATAACAGTAATAACAGTAATAACAGTAATAACAGTAATAACAGTAATAACAGTAATAACAGTAATAACAATAATAACAATAATAACAATATAACAATAATAACAATAATAACAATAATAGCAATAATAACAATACTAGCAATACTAGCAATACTAGCAATACTAGCAATAGTAGCAATAGTAACAATAGTAACAATAGTAACAATAGTAACAATAGTAACAATAGTAACAATAGTAACAATAGTAACAATAGTAACAATAGTAACAATAGTAACAATAGTAACAATAGTAACAATAGTAACAATAATAACAATAATAACAATAACAATAATAACAATAATAACAATAATAACAATAATAACAATAATAACAATAATAACAATAATAACAATAATAACAATAATAACAATAAGAACAATAAGAACAATAAGAACAATAAGAACAATAAGAACAATAAGAACAATAACAACAATAACAACAATAACAACAATAACAACAATAACAACAATAACAACAATAACAACAATAACAACAATAACAACAATAACAACAATAACAACAATAACAACAATAACAACAATAACAACAATAACGACAATAACGACAATAACGACAATAACGACAATAACGACAATAACGACAATAACGACAATAACGACAATAACGACAATAACGACAATAACGACAATAACGACAATAACGACAATAACGACAATAACGACAATAACGACAATAACGACAATAACGACAATAACGACAATAACGACAATAACGACAATAACGACAATAACGACAATAACGACAATAACGACAATAACGACAATAACGACAATAACGACAATAACGACAATAACGACAATAACGACAATAACGACAATAACGACAATAACGACAATAACGACAATAACGACAATAACGACAATAACGACAATAACGACAATAACGACAATAACGACAATAACGACAATAACGACAATAACGACAATAACGACAATAACGACAATAACGACAATAACGACAATAACGACAATAACGACAATAACGACAATAACGACAATAACGACAATAACGACAATAACGACAATAACGACAATAACGACAATAACGACAATAACGACAATAACGACAATAACGACAATAACGACAATAACGACAATAACGACAATAACGACAATAACGACAATAACGACAATAACGACAATAACGACAATAACGACAATAACGACAATAACGACAATAACGACAATAACGACAATAACGACAATAACGACAATAACGACAATAACGACAATAACGACAATAACGACAATAACGACAATAACGACAATAACGACAATAACGACAATAACGACAATAACGACAATAACGACAATAACGACAATAACGACAATAACGACAATAACGACAATAACGACAATAACGACAATAACGACAATAACGACAATAACGACAATAACGACAATAACGACAATAACGACAATAACGACAATAACGACAATAACGACAATAACGACAATAACGACAATAACGACAATAACGACAATAACGACAATAACGACAATAACGACAATAACGACAATAACGACAATAACGACAATAACGACAATAACGACAATAACGACAATAACGACAATAACGACAATAACGACAATAACGACAATAACGACAATAACGACAATAACGACAATAACGACAATAACGACAATAACGACAATAACGACAATAACGACAATAACGACAATAACGACAATAACGACAATAACGACAATAACGACAATAACGACAATAACGACAATAACGACAATAACGACAATAACGACAATAACGACAATAACGACAATAACGACAATAACGACAATAACGACAATAACGACAATAACGACAATA